>BOPN01000867.1:288274-311008 GCA_017312705.2 Penaeus japonicus | reverse complement strand
TTGTCTCTTCCTTTCCTATTTGTCTCTTCCCTTTCCTATTTGTCTCTTCCCTTTCCTATTTGTCTCTTTCCTTTCCTATTTGTCTCTTCCCTTTCCTATTTGTCTCTTCCTTTCCTATTTGTCTCTTCCCTTTCCTATTTGTCTCTTCCCTCTCCTATTTGTCTCTTTCCTTTCCTATTTGTCTCTTCCCTTTCCTATTTGTCTCTTTCCTTTCCTATTTGTCTCTTCCTTTCCTATTTGTCTCTTCCTTTCCTATTTGTCTCTTCCCTTTCCTATTTGTCTCTTCCCTCTCCTATTTGTCTCTTCCTTTCCTATTTGTCTCTTTCCTTTCCTATTTGTCTCTTTCCTTTCCTATTTGTCTCTTTCCTTTCCTATTTGTCTCTTTCCTTTCCTATTTGTCTCTTTCCTTTCCTATTTGTCTCTTTCCTTTCCTATTTGTCTCTTTCCTTTCCTATTTGTCTCTTTCCTTTCCTATTTGTCTCTTTCCTTTCCTATTTGTCTCTTTCCTTTCCTATTTGTCTCTTCCTTTCCTATTTGTCTCTTTCCTTTCCTATTTGTCTCTTCCCTTTCCTATTTGTCTCTTCCCTCTCCTATTTGTCTCTTTCCTTTCCTATTTGTCTCTTCCCTTTCCTATTTGTCTCTTTCCTTTCCTATTTGTCTCTTTCCTTTCCTATTTGTCTCTTTCCTTTCCTATTTGTCTCTTCCCTCTCCTATTTGTCTCTTCCTTTCCTATTTGTCTCTTCCCTTTCCTATTTGTCTCTTCCCTTTCCTATTTGTCTCTTTCCTTTCCTATTTGTCTCTTTCCTTTCCTATTTGTCTCTTTCCTTTCCTATTTGTCTCTTTCCTTTCCTATTTGTCTCTTTCCTTTCCTATTTGTCTCTTCCCTTTCCTATTTGTCTCTTCCCTTTCCTATTTGTCTCTTTCCTTTCCTATTTGTCTCTTTCCTTTCCTATTTGTCTCTTCCTTTCCTATTTGTCTCTTCCCTTTCCTATTTGTCTCTTTCCTTTCCTATTTGTCTCTTCCCTTTCCTATTTGTCTCTTCCCTTTCCTATTTGTCTCTTCCTTTCCTATTTGTCTCTTCCCTTTCCTATTTGTCTCTTCCCTTTCCTATTTGTCTCTTTCCTTTCCTATTTGTCTCTTTCCTTTCCTATTTGTCTCTTCCTTTCCTATTTGTCTCTTCCTTTCCTATTTGTCTCTTCCTTTCCTATTTGTCTCTTTCCTTTCCTATTTGTCTCTTCCTTTCCTATTTGTCTCTTCCTTTCCTATTTGTCTCTTCCTTTCCTATTTGTCTCTTCCTTTCCTATTTGTCTCTTCCTTTCCTATTTGTCTCTTTCCTTTCCTATTTGTCTCTTTCCTTTCCTATTTGTCTCTTCCTTTCCTATTTGTCTCTTCCTTTCCTATTTGTCTCTTCCTTTCCTATTTGTCTCTTCCTTTCCTATTTGTCTCTTCCTTTCTAAACATTTGTCTCTTTCCTTTCCTATTTGTCTCTTTCCTTTCCTATTTGTCTCTTCCTTTCCTATTTGTCTCTTCCTTTCCTATTTGTCTCTTCCTTTCCTATTTGTCTCTTCCTTTCCTATTTGTCTCTTCCTTTCCTATTTGTCTCTTTCCTTTCCTATTTGTCTCTTTCCTTTCCCTATTTGTCTTCTTTCCTGTTGTCTCTTCCCTTTCCTCTTGTCTTTCCTTTCCTATTTGTCTCTTCCCTTTCCTGTTGTCTCTTCCCTTTCCTATTTGTCTCTTCCTTTCCTATTTGTCCCTTTCCTATTTGTCTCTTTCCTTTCCTATTTGTCTCTTCCCTTTCCTATTTGTCTCTTTCCTTTCCTGTTGTCTCTTCCCTTTCCTATTTGTCTCTTTCCTTTCTATTGTCTCTTCCCTTTCCTATTTGTCTCTTTCCTTTCCTATTTGTCTCTTCCTTTCCTATTTGTCTCTTCCTTTCCTATTTGTCTCTTCCCTTTCCTATTTGTCTCTTCCCTTTCCTATTTGTCTCTTCCCTTTCCTATTTGTCTCTTCCCTTTCCTATTTGTCTCTTCCCTCTCCTATTTGTCTCTTCCCTTTCCTATTTGTCTCTTTCCTTTCCTATTTGTCTCTTCCCTTTCCTATTTGTCTCTTCCCTTTCCTATTTGTCTCTTCCTTTCCTATTTGTCTCTTCCTTTCCTATTTGTCTCTTCCTTTCCTATTTGTCTCTTCCTTTCCTATTTGTCTCTTTCCTTTCCTATTTGTCTCTTTCCTTTCCTATTTGTCTCTTCCTTTCCTATTTGTCTCTTCCCTTTCCTATTTGTCTCTTTCCTTTCCTATTTGTCTCTTCCCTTTCCTATTTGTCTCTTTCCTTTCCTATTTGTCTCTTCCCTTTCCTATTTGTCTCTTTCCTTTCCTATTTGTCTCTTCCTTTCCTATTTGTCTCTTCCTTTCCTATTTGTCTCTTCCTTTCCTATTTGTCTCCTTCTTTCTATTTGTCTCTTCCTTTCCTATTTGTCTCTTTCCTTTCCTATTTGTCTCTTTCCTTTCCTATTTGTCTCTTCCTTTCCTATTTGTCTCTTTCCTTTCCTATTTGTCTCTTTCCTTTCCTATTTGTCTCTTCCTTTCCTATTTGTCTCTTTCCTTTCCTATTTGTCTCTTTCCTTTCCTATTTGTCTCTTTCCTTTCCTGTTGTCTCTTCCCTTTCCTATTTGTCTCTTTCCTTTCCTATTTGTCTCTTTCCTTTCCTATTTGTCTCTTCCTTTCCTATTTGTCTCTTTTCCCTTCCTATTTGTTCTCTTCCCTTTTCTATTTTGTCTCTTTCCTTTCCTATTTGTCTCTTTCCTTTCCTATTTGTCTCTTCCTTTCCTATTTGTCTCTTCCCTTTCCTATTTGTCTCTTTCCTTTCCTATTTGTCTCTTTCCTTTCCTATTTGTCTCTTTCCTTTCCTATTTGTCTCTTTCCTTTCCTATTTGTCTTGCCTTCTATTGTCTCTTCCCTTTCCTATTTGTCTCTTCCCTTTCCTATTTGTCTCTTCCCTTTCCTATTTGTCTCTTTCCTTTCCTATTTGTCTCTTCCCTTTCCTATTTGTCTCTTCCCTTTCCTATTTGTCTCTTCCTTTCCTATTTGTCTCTTCCCTTTCCTATTTGTCTCTTTCCTTTCCTATTTGTCTCTTCCCTTTCCACATTGTCTCTTTCTTTCTATTTGTCTCTTTCCTTTCCTATTTGTCTCTTCCCTTTCCTATTTGTCTCTTCCTTTCCTATTTGTCTCTTCCTTTCCCTGTTGTCTCTTCCCTTTTCCTATTTGTCTCTTCCTTTCCTGTTGTCTCTTCCTTTCCTATCTGTCTCTTCCCTTTTTCTATCCGTCTCTTCCCCTTCTCTACCTGTCTCTCCCCTTTCTCTATCTTTCTCTTCCCTTTATCTTTTTCTGTCTCTGTCTGTCTACGTCGGTCTCTCCCTCCCATCAGCCTCCATCTCCGTCTTCATCTCCTCCCTCCCAGCCGCGACTCTTTTATGCTGACCATCGCTGTCACTCTCCAAAGCGGGTCCCCTAACAAGGTGAAGCGGGAAAAAAAATCGATAAAAAAATACCCTCACCCAAAAAATCCTTCAACCAAAAAAAAGAAAAAAAAAGGAAAAAAGAAAAGAAAAACGTGAAAGGGTAGTAAACGCTGGACGAGAAAAGTCATCAACCTTGATAACTGCTACAGCCTGAGTCTATTTTCTGAATGGTGTTTAAGACGCTAATGACAATACTGCACGTTAACCAACCTTGAAAATACACACGCAAAAAAGCGGGGGAAAGCGATGCCTGCGTGACAAGATTAAAAAATAACATCATTTTTGCTTTGGCACTCCCAACAGAGGGGGAAACGAGGGAGTAATCGAAGCAGATTACAATTGCTGAATACTCACTCTTAGTTGCGAGAGAGAGATCCCAAGAGATGGATAGAGGGAGGGAGGGAGAGGGAGAGAGGGAGGGAGGGAGAGGGAGAGAGGGAGGGAGGGAGGGAGAGAGAGAGAGAGAGAGAGAGAGAGAGAGAGAGAGAGAGAGAGAGAGAGAGAGAGAGAGAGAGAGAGAGAGAGAGAGAGAGAGAGAGAGAGAGAGAAAGGGAAATGGAAGGAAATGAAAGGGAAGGATGGAGAAGATGAGGGAGGGGAGTAGAAAGGAGCGACAGATCCTGAGAACTATTTTTTTTTTAGGAGATAAAGGTTCAGCACATGATTCTTGTCCTTATATGGATTGGCGCAGATGCCTTCGCCCGCACGAGCCGCATAACCCGCCCGAGAGTGAAAGGAGAGGTCATTGCACGTGTGCGGAAAGGTCGGGGCCTCAAGCAGGTCACGTCGAGGATCTTGCAAGAACGCGTGCATTCCCGGGGGGGGGGGGGGATGTCGACATAAGCCAGCTGCTCCATCGATCCCTGAACCCAATCCGAAGTCGACCCGCCACGCACGACGAATCCTACAAATACAGGCCGACTACTGACACAAACTGCAGGACTCCCACGTCCCTCCTATTACAAACACCCTCTACTGCAGGCCTCTCCCGAAGCCCCAGGAACGGAGGCTGGTCGCTGCAGTGTCCGTGGGCGCCGCCTCCACAGGGAGAACTGCGCCCTCCTTCTCACATTCGACAAGACACGTGATGGGAAATCTTTTTTCCACCCAGCTGTTTTTTTTTCTCTTCTTTTCTTTTTTAAACGCCGCATCCCTTTTTCTCGATTTCTTGGCCTAGAAAAGACAAAATCGCAACCGCGCCTTTCACAAAGATCTCCTTGAAAATGACTCGAAGATACGTAAATGCTAAGCGAAAATAATAGAAAAAAAAGAAAAGAAAATCAAAGAGACCAGAATAAACGAACAAACTGAATCCCCGGAAGCGCGGACATCCCGCGTGTACTGATGTCCACATCCGAGAAAGATGGAAAAAATATCCTGCGGCCTTGTATTGTGCAAGCGCTTCCGGGACATTTCCTGCGGGCTCAAGAGGGAATAATCCTTTTCTGTTCCCGGTCAGATTTCTTTTGTGGGCGCCGTCCACACATGCAGACACAATAAATGACATCTGAGTAAAAAAGGCATGAATAGAGACAAAGATATTTAAGATTGTAACAATAATATTAATAACAAGGAAAGACTTTGAATCCATGCATATATACATACATATATTATATATATATGTGTGTGTGTGTGTGTGTTTGTGTGTGTGTGTGTGTGTGTGTGTGTGTGTGTGTGTGTGTGTGTGTGTGTGTGTGTGTGTGTGTGTGTGTGTGTGTGTGTGTGTGTGTGTGCATGCATGTAAATATATACATATACACTTCTCTTCTAAGAAAAAGACTTTAAATATCTTTATCCATGTTATTTTTACAAAATTCAATCGCCATCAAGATCCACTCCTGTACATGCTGACCTTCAGGAGCCTCACGTAGACACTAGCTCTCGGGTCTCAAGAGATATACCACACAATATATTTTTTCCCCGTGTTCTTTATTTTTTCCCCACTTCTCGGCGACGGCTCAAGGTCTTCGGTTCTCTGCATAAGAATGGTCATTCTAATGGTGAAACTAGGGATACAGTTCGACCTTTTCTTAGTGATACGACACGACTGAATAATTAGGGAGATACATTGAGGTTGGGTGAGAGAGCGAGAGAGGGAGAGAGTGAGAGAGCGAGAGCGAGAGAGAGCGAGAGAGCGAGAGAGAGAGAGAAGAGAGAAGAGAGAAGAGAGAAGAGAGAGAGAGTGAGAGAGAGAGAGAGGGAGAGAGAGAGAGAGCGAGTGTGAGCGAGTCCAAGAGAAAGTCTCGGCAACCCCTGGCCCTCCTCGTAGGCACCCTTTGTACCTCGGCGTTGGCGTTGGCGTAGACCCTGACACCTGCTTCCCCACTTAACGCCTTGTCACCCGAACGGCATCCTGGAACCTTGGCATACCTGCATCTCCTGCAAACATCTCCACCTTTGGCATTTGCTCAACATCAACCTAATCTCACATACCTCTTTCAACATATAGTTATCAATATCCTATTCAACAATGTAATTCGCTAATGCAGTGAGCTCCATGCATTGCACAACTAACGAATTATCAAAACAACAAAGTTTCGCTCGTTGTTGGTGACTGCAGGGACAACCATGTAGAACCTCACGCATATTAATCAAAAGCCGAAGCAAAACATATAACTCTATCTCAAGTCTCCTATTAGTCTGTTAGTTAGTCCCCCACCCCCTCGTTTCTCATTTAGCGCCCCTCTCTTTATTGTCCACTACCCTTTTCTCTCCTGTAAATCTGTTAGTCCGCTTGCTTCTAACGCCTCAACCCATTTCCACCTGTACCTCTGTTTCTCACCCAATTTTCCCTCTTTTCTCACTCTCCCGTTCGTCTACCAGTCTTCTTGTTTCAAAACTTTTCACCTCCACCCATCCCTCCCTCCCCTCTCCGCCCTGCAACTCCGTTTCTCACCCAAGTTCCCCCTCTCTTCCCTCTCTCCCTCCCCCCTTCCCTTCCCTTCCACCCTGTATCCCTCGGCCCAACGCCGTGCCAAAACACCGCCATGGCTGACGTCAACGATACTCGCCCAAGGTTAAGTAACATG
This sequence comes from Penaeus japonicus, assembly GCA_017312705.2. Classification (NCBI taxonomy): domain Eukaryota; kingdom Metazoa; phylum Arthropoda; class Malacostraca; order Decapoda; family Penaeidae; genus Penaeus; species Penaeus japonicus. Next base: position 304,467 of record BOPN01000867.1, on the reverse strand, counting down.
ACAAACGGTCAGCGGATGTTGGCTGATTCTTGTGCTTTTGCCGGCTTCTGTTGGGCCGTTGAGTCAGAGGGCTCGGTTCGTGCTTGCGGTTACGTTTTGATGTTTAACGAACAATGAGTTAGATCTCTCCCACGGAGCGGAATAATATCCTTGGGGCGAGTGGCTTCTATTTTGAACACAATTTTAATGTTTACTACATAAAATTGTATTTATTCTGGTGTCCAAAGGTAAAATCCTACACAATTGATCCACGTCAGTACGTCGTAAAAACACAACACGCAACACTTACCGAAGCCTTATAAAAACAACAACTTTTGTCTGGATAGCCTAAGCGAATTAAACGACAGACTTGCAGAAGGAATGCAATTTGCAACGTTCGTCCGGAAGTGTGCATGAAACATCGTGACCAATTACACTTCCTATCTCGAGACACTTTAGTATTCTTGGCAATGACCGACATTTTCCTGACACTGACAGCTGAGCGCGTGTGAGGCTGTTCCGAGTCCTAACGTATTTCCTGGAAGATACCCTAAAATGTGTCTTGTAACATGTCCCGATGGATGTTTTGCGAGGTGTCCTAGTAGATGTCTTACAGGCTATTTTGATGCATGCCTTGTAAGGTATTCTATTGTATGTATCCTGATACGCGTCTTGCAAGATGTCCTAATATATGTCTTGCATTGTGCCTGCTGCATATTTTGCAAGGTATCCTGATTGCCAGTTGTCCTGACGCATGCCTTTCAAGCTGTGCCAATGTATGCCTCACCAAGTATCCCAGTGCATGTTTTGCAAAGTAACCCATTACATATCCTGCCTATGTATCCTGCCGCATTTAATACGTGTCCTACAAATTATCCCACTCTTGCTTCGAAGAATTAAGAGATAGAAAAAATAAATGCCAGATAAAAGGAATGTGGACAGGGGGGACTTGAACATTCATTTGAAAGTATCATGACATTTTATGTAAAGGTAGGAAAAAAATATCAGCAACTCCGCTCAAAGGTTTTTAAATCAACTTTTACTGGCCTAAAGATCATCCACTCTACACCAAAGTATTGTGTCATAGATGATGACATGACAGGAAAAGCTTTAGGAACGACTAATGCACAAAATTAATGCTGTAAAGGGTTACGTGATTACTAAATTGGGTTCCACATTACAGGCACTGTACCGAGTGCGCGTGTGTGGGAGACGGGATATTTTTAAGTATTTATGTATGTATCCATATATGAGCGGATCTATGCATGATGCGAGCATGTATGAATTTATGTGCATACGTATATATGCTCTGTATGTTACTATGAATGTGCGTATAAATAACTCAAGTATATATAAGGAAACACAAACAAGTCTTGGTAATATGTAATGAATGATTCATCACTCATCTTCCATATTGCGACAACAAGCACTTCCCTGCGACATTTACTCGGGTAGTATTCGGGAAAACAAGATGACGCACTCAAGACACGACTTCCTTGGCATGCGCACCTAATCATGCTTACACCATTGAAGGAAATACGTGTTCTTGATCTTTGAATAGGTCGAAACTATTGCAACTCCAAAAGTACAGAATCACAGTATCTGGTCGAGTTCAAAGACAAATTTCAGATTGGCTACACGAACCGCCACACACAAAAAAGAAGAAAAATCACGGTGTGGCATTAATCCTTCGTTTTGCCAGCCAATTTTCTCCCACTTTTACACCTTATGTACCATAAGGTATAAAATAGGTACCATGTGGCCATGCTATATATCCATCTGTGTCACACTTTAATTGTAATTATATTCACACTGTACTCTGTGGCCATGCCCATAAAACGTGCGTTCACTAACTATAATTTGCCATAAAGACATCACTTCAATCAGACACAGGCACATATCAACACGCTTTAGTTTTCCTTGACATTTTCTCGTTCCGAGTTTCCACTCTTGGGTGATTAACGTTTCCTCCTGCGGGCGGCGGGGAGGGCCGTCTTCAGCCTGCCCGCCCGTGCCCCTAACGCAAACACTTCCTTCTACCCTCGCACTCATCACCACCAAACTCACAATATTTGTTTGTTATTGTAACTAGGCTCAGTGGGCCCCTTAATGCGTTGGCGCGGCGGAGGGAGAGACACAGGGAGAGACACAGGGAGAGGCGGCACACGGCCTCCCTCGCGCACGCCGTCTGGGGAAGCTCTACAACACGGCGGCGGGAATGCACCAAGTTCAACTTCTAATTCATACCTTCGTAAGACTTCCTTAAAAGAAGGGGCACAAGGTCCACGCACACCGTAGAACAATCACCCGAACGAACACACACACACACTGACTCTCAGACACGCGTGACACTGATGCCTTGCTCTTTTCGATAACCTTTCGTCACTGAAAACTTTTTTGGCACTGGTTTTGTTGTCTCTCGCAGCTGCTGACATTATGCAAATTAATGATTGGTAACGAAAAGCCACCGAAAGGTTAATGAATCCTCAAAAAGTGAGCGAACTAATTAATACAGTCACTAAATCCAAACTCTTTACAGCACTTGACACTCAATAATTAATATGCACCGAACCTTTAATCGCACTAATTGCGGAGCTTCAAACAATCGTTCGACCGCAAACTTTTAATCACTCTCGTAATTGCATCTTGGACAAAGATGCATCACTCCCAACTGGCATCATTTGCACACATCTAATCGCAACACCATGTGCACTGCATCGCACTGCAGCCGCTCAGCCCCGACAAACAATAGCGTCTCCTATTCTACGCTGCTTCTTTCCGCCACGGGACGCCCTCGCACGCTCATACACTACGCGAGGTGCCGACGCTATCACCGTTCGAAGGATGGACGACTGACGTGAGGGAAACACGCGGGGAACCTCGTGTCAACGGCGCGCCCTAACTGACCAACTTTCAAGTTGACACTGTGTTGCCGAGCCCACGCTGGGGTCGGCCCGCACCACCTACCAGCCAACTATTTCTGACCTCGTACCTTTGCCCTGCTCTCTCGCCTCGCTTTTCATGAGTCCCCGCGATAAAAATGTCACCTGCAGGCAACCTGCGAGTTGCTTTTACCCGTAAACCTACAGCTTACGCACGAAAAAAACGACGAGTTATAGATAAAGCTGCAACTAAGGTCAGGTGTGTTGGCGGGCAGTGGCGGCAGATTTCTCTTCGGCAGTGGCTGAGCACCGGGCTGGAGCGGGGGCGAGGCCATCCAGAGCTGTGGACCGGTACAGGAGGCGGGGAGATTGGAGGAGGGGGAGGGGAGGAGGAGGAGGGAGGAGGCAGCAGCTCAAGAAGGATGTGGGAGGTTGAGAAGGGGAGGAGGAGGAGGAGGAGGAGGAAAAGAAGGAGGGGGGGGGGGAGTTGGGGAGCTCTATGACGCATCAGTAAACCCACTTCGTACAACAGCAGGTCACAGATGATTCACGCCTTTCCGAAGCACGCCGCTGCAACGCGGAAAACATACTAAGCGGCATGGCCATGCAGAGCAGCACACTCTCCCGCCGGAATATGAGGTCAAGCCACTGTAAACATGCCATGAGGCGGATCACGGCAAAGGGCACTCAGTCAACACTAATTCAGGGATTGACCGCGATGTCTGCTCGTTGACGGGGTAACCAGCATAAACTACAGGAGTAAATTTAAAAAAAAAGTAATTGAGAAAAGTAAATCGAGAGAGTGAGCGAAAAAGTGTGAGCGTGAGAATGTGTGTCTGTGTGCGCGTGTGCGTGCGTGTGTGTATCTATTTGTGCTTGTGTGTATTAGTGTTAGTGTGTGTTAGTGTGTTAGTGTATGTGTGTGTGTGTGTGTGTGTGTGTGTGTGTGTGTGTGTGTGTGTGTGTGTGTGTGTGTGTGTGTGTGTGTGTGTGTGTGTGTGTGTGTGTGTGTGGGTGTGTGTGTGTGTGTGTGTGTGTGTCTGTGTCTCTCTGTACGTGCGTTCATGCATGCCTGAGAAAAATAATAATGAAAGAAAAAGAAAATGAAAATACAGAAAGGAAGAAAGAAGAGGAAAAGAAAGAAAGAAAGAAAGAGAAAGCAAGATCGACCTCTTTCCACCCAAAAAATATCCAGCCGCATTTTAGAAGGATGGGAGCACAGCCCGTCAACAATAGCATACCGCAAGAGGGAGGCTACGTGTCCATGTTATATTTCCCAACCATCCTAAACCCGGTAATTACAGTGTGAATATTTAATTACAAACACGCAAAAAAAGGGAGACATTTGCATTGCCAGCATTCCAATTAAGTGGGTTCCGATAATGGCCTTGGCGGAAAAACAGGTAAGAATGTTCCCGGGATCCGTAACGCATCCTGCTCTGACGCGCGACACACAACTGCTCAGTCATCACGTGGATCATAATAAGCATTCTAATTGTAACGGTAGTTGAGGATGAGACGAAGAACAAGTAAAAAGAACACGTAAAAAGAACAAGTTAGAAGAGCAAGTAAAAAGAACAAGTAAAAAGAACAAGTTAGAAGAGCAAGTATGACTGTCATTAGCTGATTTGTAGGATGTGTGACGTGAGGATGAGACGAAGAACAAGTAAAAGAACACGTAAGAAGAACAAGTAAGAAGAACAAGTTAGAAGAGCAAGTATGACTGTCATTAGCTGATTTGTAGGATGTGTGACGAAGAAGAAGAAAAAGATGAACAACTCTGCAACATTTTCCCACGAGAGTTAAGACTAAAAGACGTGTTCTTGCAAGTTATATTAAAGCATAGCATCAGCATCCCCCCCCCCTCCCAAGAACATACCAGCTACCGTGAACCAAAATCATCCTTACCTGTAAAAAAAATCAAGAAATACTAGGAAGAAATAATAATAATAAAACAAAAACGAAAATAAAAAACGAAATCGCGGAGCTCCACACAGCGGGCCGTATTGACATGCAAGAGCGAGCACTTGCAAGCCAGCACGGTCCGAAGCGCAGCCGACGTGCGGACGGATTTGCTAACCTATTATGGAAGGTCCTCGAAGCCCTCGGGGGATGTGACTGTCACAGCCATTAGGGGAACAACATGTGCATAAGGGCTGCCATAAGCTGCGCGTTTATGCTCATTCTCTGTCTGTCTGTTTTCACTTCAGCCATGGATAGCCTTTGGTATAGTAATTGGTGGGATGAAAGTGAGACTCGGCTGACGTGATAGATAGTTCAGATACTCATGATTTACAACTTCACGTATCTCTGTCTCCGCATGTGTTTTAGAAACGGTTTCCTCCATTAATCTCATCACCCCTTAGATGCAAGTAACACCCCATACCCAAAATCAATATATATATATATATATATATATATATATATATATATATATATATATATATATATATAAAACACTCACTCCCTTTAATAATTCATGTAACTAAATCTTCGCGAAACCCCACGGCCGAAGGGATGGATGGCCGTCGTCAATACCGACTCCACATTCCGCACAGCGACAAAATGAAGAAAAGAAAAGCACCGTACATTCATCCACCAGCAGCCAAATCGTATCCGAATTTCCCTTTTAACATCCGTCCCCCTACAACAAAGAGCGAGAAGCTATAGCGTGACTACAGGAGACAGCCGTTGTGCATCGCTGGGAGATGAACAATACACTACATAATGGAAACACTTTTGTTAACGTGGAACCCGCCGCACGGAGAGCAAAAAAAGCCTTGAGTTATAAAGGGAAAGGCGGGAGACGGAGAGGAAGAGCGGGTGGGGGTGGAGGGGGGGGGAGGGTGAGAAGAGAGGGAGAGTGGGCGGAAGAAGGAGAGGAAGAGGAAGAGGAAACGGGGAGAGGGGCAGAGAAGTAGGGGGAAAATAGGATATGAGGATATGAGGATGAGAGGGAGGGGGAGAGGGAGAGGGAGAGGGAGAGGGGGAAAGGGAGAGAGGGAGAGAGAGGGAGAGGGGAGGAGGGAGAGAGAGAGAGAGAGGGGGGAGGGAGGGAGAGAGAGGATATATATATATATATATATATATATATATATATATATATATATATATATGTATATATATATATGTATATATATGTATATATATATATGTATATATATGTATATATATATATATATATATATATATATGTATATATATATGTATATATATATATGTATATATATATGTATATATATATATATATATATATATATATATATATATATAGAGAGAGAGAGAGAGAGAGAGAGAGAGAGAGAGAGAGAGAGAGAGAGAGAGAGAGAGAGAGAGAGAGAGAGAGAAACAGACAGTCAGACAAAGAGATAAATGAAAGACCGAAGCGAGATTAGCCGAGGCATTCTGGAGATATTGAGGAAATCTTTTGGCAGAGCTCAGTGGCTCGGATTATAACAAAGAGGCTTCTTGGTGAAGATGATGAATCCACTCAAGAGACTGAATAGATGCGAGTCCTCGTGATGTTGCACGGGCAGGATGCAATGCGACAAAAGTATTGAATACAGCGTAATGTTTAATACCCCCATAATTCTAATCATCATCAGCAACAACAATGACAATAACAACAAAGAAAGCCTAATTCAATTTCTTTCAAAATTCACAAGGCAGGTCGACAACGGCCTCGTTCTCCAGATGGCAGGGGAGGTCACGTGACTCGCTTCCAGCTCTGGGGTCGCGACGCCCACGAGTAGCGGCACCCGTGAGGCAGGGAGACCTTCGACACACGCGCCCCTGCGCCGAGAGGATTAACATTCTTCGGGCAGTCCTAAGGGCGTGGGCGAGATTTCAAATCGACTTTTGGTTATTGTGCATTTGCGAAACGCTCATGTTGGGTCTACAGCTCGCCCTTGAAATATGGTAGTAATCATAAAAGTCTTGGTAATGATGATGATAGTGATAATAACAACACAATAACAATAACAAAAGGAACAGCAAGAAGGATAACAACGACAATGATGATAATGATAATAACAATATCAATAATAATAATAATAATAATAATAATAATAATAATAATGTCAATAATTAATGATGATAATGATGATGATAATAATGATAATGATGTAAATAATGATAATCACAACAAAAACAATAACAATGATTATAATATATCACGAAAATATGGTAAAAAACAAACTGCACCTCACTTGACTCCAATTTCCAGCCTTTCCATTTAATAAATCGACCAAACCGGTCCCGAGGTAGAACACAATACCACTTTACAAACTTTTAATTTTCTGGAAATCTGCCGAGATCCAAAGTCCAATTTGTCTCACTCAATAGTTCGATGAAATGCGGTCGGGGAAGACTCGTCCTCATTATAATAAAAAAAATCACGTCTTACAATTCCGCGTAAATAATCTGGCGCAGATTTTTATTTTACAAAAAAAAACTAAAAAATAGGAAGAAAAAGCATCCCCCGCTTTGTAAAGGATAAGAGAAATTTAACCCCGGCGAAGGTGAACACTCGAGGTAAGATTGCGTCGGTATATCTAACTTCAGACTCATTTCTACGACCGTTTTCTAAAATTAGTTCAAGCCAAGGGACTCAAAGGTCAGGTGTCAAACCTGTGAATAAATTTACGGGGGAGTTGAGGAGCGAGAAACGGGCGGCGCACGTCAATATCGCGAGGACATTCCCACTTCTGACATGTGACTGACACGAACACATGCTGAAGCCGCTTCGTTGTGAGGCTAAAGAGGTGCTTGAGAGCTTGCTTTGGCATTGCGAAGGCAAGGCAACGATTTAGGGGGTTTCTTATGAACGCCCCGTGGCGATATTAAGTGTTTTTTTCTCTTTACAGGGGCGACTATGATAGGGGGAGGATATGTGCAGAGGCGTAAATGTCACCTGACCTTAACCTGGAAGCTAGGGAGATTTGAAATGCCAAGTGAAATTTTAAATGTTTAAGGATGCACTAAAAATGAACAGACTCGGAGCGAGTAGGTCTATATCACGCTTGACAAAGGGCGTATCCCGTGAAGAGGGGGATACAATTTCACAGCAGCCATGTGGTTTGTAAAGATATGCCATGTCTGCGGCTTGTAATGGAATAGCAGAGGCGTATCAGTGGATATGTATGGGTGAGGTCCAGAATGTGCTGAGTGTGCAAAGATTCAACAAGTGATGAACGTATAAGTATACCAACAGAGAGATATCATACCAGTATGAATATGTATCCTAGGCATGTACACTGCACCATGTGTGATAGCCATTTCACAGTGTACCGGTTGTGATATATGGCCCTGCAAGGGGCGTGGTGGGTGTGGTGAGTGCAGTGAAGATCTGAGACACCGTACATGGTTACACTACGAAACCGACTCCATGGCTTCGCGTCTCCATTGCCTCGCAAGCACCTAACATAGAAAAAAATAAACTAAAAATACTTCGTTCCTGGTTCCATCACCCCCTGGTCAAAAAGCGTCCATCCCCCTCTCTCTGTTTACCTTCTTCGTCCTCGCATTTTGTTTGCAATGTTTTTTGTCCCTTTTTTCCCCTCGAAGGACTAAACACGATCGACCAGCCAGCCTGCCCCCGCCAACATGCACGACCACTAGACACAACAACAAAAAATAGTCCTGCAATGCTTCGAGGCGGCGTGCAACCACAGAAACGTGTTCTCAGTGTAATCAGTGGTAACTGAGGATTTACAAAAATAAGAACAAAGCTTATAGCTTAACAGTAGTCTATAGATTTTTTTTTATAGATCAATGGAGGATTAAACGCTCGATGTCAAGTGAGAAAAAGAAAAAATATAGGCGAGAAAAGCCATGAAAAAAATAGAAATAAATAAATAATGAGGGTGTTGTGTGGCCTGGGCTGAGATGTCGGCGGAGCGGGGCGCCGGCTGGCAGGTGGATCTGCGTTACAAGGCGAGGTTGCCGCAGCTAATGAGTCTACGCCCTTTTCAAAACCGCCGATGCTTCCAGGTCTAAATCCACACTCCATATTGCACGTGACCTGAACAATATTCAGCAGAATAGCAATATACACGGAGGATGTATGTAGTAAAATCATAGGATTATAGAAAATAAAATCGTAGCACTGTAAGCTGAGAAAAACGCTCCCCCCCCCATAAAAAAAGGAAAAAAATATTATAAATATATATATATATATATATATATATATATATATATAAATTCACTCTACCGCAGATCAAAACGACGTAAGAAACAGAACAACAGGGGAACATGGGGAAATAAACACGAAACCACTCTTGCTACCCAACTTTCCACATGAATCGGAAGATAAGCAATAAAACCTTCACATATGACCTGGCCTGACCCCGAAAGAGATGGGTGTTCCCTGCTTAGGAGCAAGTCTCTCCTTCCAGCTTAGGGTATTCACGGGGAGCAGGTCTGTGACTCACAGACACGCACACAAATACACACATAAACGGGCACGGGCACACGCACGCACGCACACACACACACACACGCACACAAATACACATACAAGACACTCCCCCACCAAACGCACACACGCACACACACACACACACACACACACATACACAAACACACACACGCGCGCACACACAAATGGAGAGAGAGAGAGGGAGAGGGAGAGGGAGGGAGAGAGAGAGAGAGAGAGAGAGAGAGAGAGAGAGAGAGAGAGAGAGAGAGAGAGAGAGAGAGAGAGAGAGAGAGAGAGAGAGAGAGAGCGAGAGAGCGAGAGAGAGAGAGAGAGAGAGAGAGAGAGAGAGAGAGAGAGAGAGAGAGAGAGAGAGAGAGAGAGAGAGAGAGAGAGAGAGAGAGAGAGAGAGAGAGAGAGAGAGAGAGAGAGAGAGAGAGAGAGAGAGAGAGAGAGAGAGAGAAAGGAGAGAGAGAGAGAGAGAGAGAGAGAGAGAGAGAGAGAGAGAGAGAGAGAGAGAGAGAGAGAGAGAGAGAGAGAGAGAGAGAGAGAGAGAGAGAGAGAGAGAGAGAGAGAGAGAGAGAGAGAGAGAGGGAGAGAGAGCGAGAGAGGGAGAGAGAGAGAGAGAGAGAGAGAGAGAGAGAGAGAGAGAGAGAGAGAGAGAGAGAGAGAGAGAGAGAGAGAGAGAGAGAGAGAGAGAGAGAGAGAGAGAGAGAGAGAGAGAGAGAGAGAGAGAGAGAGAGAAATAGAGAAAGAGAGAGAGAGAGAGAGAGAGAGAGAGAGAGAGAGAGAGAGAGAGAGAGAGAGAGATAGAGAGAGATAGAGAGAGAGAGAGAGAGAGAGAGAGAGAGAGAGAGAGAGAGAGAGAGAGAGAGAGAGAGAGAGAGAGAGAGAGAGAGAGAGAGAGAGAGAGAGAGAGAGAGAGAGCGAGCGAGAGAGAGAGAGAGAGAGAGAGAGAGAGAGAGAGAGAGAGAGAGAGAGAGAGAGAGAGAGAGAGAGAGAGAGAGAGAGAGAGAGAGAGAGAGAGAGAGAGAGAGAGAGAGAGAGAGAGAAAGAGAGCGAGAGAGAGAGCGAGAGAGAGAGAGAGAGCGCGAGCAGCCGAGACCGTTGGCGGCTCGGCTTGACTTGAGGGCGAGTCCAGGTGGAGGAGGATGTCCATCTAGGGATCCCTCTGCTTAGACGTGTAACTGTTTAGGATGCTGGCCAGCATAGTTGGACTCGGTTTGCGAAGGATAACTGTCAGGACAAAAAGCCGTGCAAGGGTGTGTCTTGGGTGACTGTATCATCACCATAACAATCCTCATTACGAAATCACCAAAAAAACACAACAACGTTGAAGACGCACAACACACAAATAATTCCGATCCTTCTCCTTCATAAAACATAAAACAAGGCAAGCACGCATGCACACACACACACACACACACACACACACACACACACACACACACACACACACACACACACACACACACACACACACCTCGAGGGCATTCATGAGTAATCAAGACCGAGGCTAGTCTTCGGAAAACCTCAAACGACCGTCGATAGAGAGAGAAAACGGCTAATTCCGGTTAGCCGTTGAGGCCGTTGGAGTTTTAAACGGAAGCGCAAAGCATATTGGCGAATGAACGATCTATGTTGTAAAAGAGCTTATCACAGGAGAGGAGAGAGGGAGGGAGGGGGGCAGGGAGAAGGAAGGAGGGAGGGAGGGAGGGAGGGAGGGAGGGAGGGAGGGAGGGAGGGAGAGGGAGATGGAAAAATACAGAGAAAGAGAGAGAGTGGGAGATAAAAGTGGCACCTATGTTATGTCAAGAAGCAAAAGGGTAGCAGAGAAGACTAAGGGCTAAAGGACGGAGAGATAATGTTCACATTTAGCATCCTGTTACCACATCGTTTAAATAACAGCAGTAATGTACAAGCTAAAAGGTTATCGATCCGCTGACGTCCCACGTTGACATCCTTGGGGCACGAGGGGCATGTGACGGGTAGCTACCCTCGCTAACACCGTACCCAGAAGGTCAACGTGCGCAGATGTATAAATATATAACTCGTTCCGTCCGCAGGTACGACATCAGCTTCTTCAATTTTTATACGAAACGATTCCGCATTTACAACATGCGATAGAAAGAAATCATTGTAGAAAAAAAGAAAAAAGAAAAAAAAATCGGCTTAAAAAGAAAAAAAAAGCGCAGGAATTACTAATAGCATTAGTATTGGATCTCCCCGCCTCTATTCCCGCCACTTCACAAATAACGAGTGACAAATGACGGCCATCCTGCGCCCCCCGCCCCCTCCCACCCCCTGCCATCCCTCCCACGCTCCACCTGCAACCGCTCTTATCTACACGGACTCCGCGTAGTCAGTGTGCCAGCTGTGATGTGCAGGTAAAGCCCGCCTTAATTTAGTAGTCGCGCCGGAGTGCCACTTGAGGGAAGGGAGGCTGCGGCCCGGGTGCATAATCTTCACATTATATTCACTTTCGAAAAGGGATGCGGATTTGCTCTCAGCTTTCCCCATCTTACGCCAAGATGCCCAACGATCTGCTAATATAAATGGAAGCAAATGAACAAGACAATAAAAAATTAAGCCTGGCCCTAGCCTAAAGGTGAACGCATGTCACACGGTAGCCATAGCAACCGCCGACTGTGAATGATGTTACCACTGCATTCAGCTAAGCCTCATCTCCGCAGCGGAACAGACGCGCGCAAGCCAGCTGCGAAAACCGACTTGCTCTTCGTCGATCTTGCTATCTATCAACAACAATAATACAGGTGATCACAGAATTCCCAATTATTACGATAATAAAAAATATATAAAAAATATATAATATAATACAATAAATTATATAAAATCCTTTATCTCAAAATAAAGATAAAATAAACAACTGCCAATGAAAACGAAACGCACGGCCACATCATCCACAAAAAGAAAATCAAACGAAAATAAAGTCTATGATAGGCCTAAATTCCGGCAAAGACGACAACCAGCCCCAAGCTATGAGGACGACGACGGATCCCTCGTAAATCTATAAACTTAATGAAACAAAACAAACTAAACTAAAAAAAAAAAAAAAAAAAAAAAAAACGTCGAAGAACTTTTCCCAAAGACGTTTCCTCATATGAGCAAGAACTCGTAGAACCTCATGGCCGGGGATGACTACCCTTCCTCCACCTGGCTGCGTTCACTTACGACACCAGCCAACATTTCTCTTCCCCTCCCATCCCCTCCCTTCCCCTCTTCTCTCCCTCTCCCTCCCCCCTTTCCCTCTTCTCTCCCTTCCCCCCGCTCCCTTTCCCTCTTCTCCCCCTTCCCTCACTTTCCCTCCCCGATCCTTTTCCATCTTCTCTCCCTTTCCCTCTTCTCTCTTCTCCTCTCCTCTCCTCTCCTCTCCTCTCCTCCCTTCCTTCCTTCCCCTCCCCTAAATTCCCCTTCCCTATTGGCATTTTCTTACTTTTCCTTCTTTTAGGAGGAGAATCTTGATATATATACTAAAGGGAAGACGGATAAAATGAATAAAAAACGATTAATAATCATAATAATAACAATGTTGAAAAATATTAGTTAATTAATACTTACATAGACACAGTAGTGTCATCGATCACCGTGCAGATTATTACCACTAATCTTATTACCATTACCGTCATATTGATCTAATCGTTATTATGATTATCATTGTAACCAGGACTGTTGCCTAGGGAGCATCAGACAACTGTGGTTATTACGAACAGCGACCTTGCCTGTCACGCCGCTACGCCCCTACCAGTGACACCCGGGCGTTACTGTCACGTGGTCCAGCACACACACGCCCGCATCACGCTCCCAGGGACGTCCTTCGTCTCTCTTATTACGAACGAACTTATTACATGGAGCCATAAGGACAAAATTATATTCCCTTCTTCATAAAACCTTATCCAAAAGGAGGGAGGTAAAGGGGAGACGAAATGGGGAAAATACGCATAATAGATAAAATTGTGCGTGGAGAAGATACTCGAAGTGCAAGGAGAGAGGGATGAGGCATCATATCCCATAATAAATGACTTCTCTTTTACTCGGCCGCCTCTCACGCAATGCTGTCTTCGTTGCACAACTCTACGGGCACCGCACATACACATTCAATAAGTCTGTCGTTTGTTGATCAGATAATGATAGCACTCACTGCCTCTAAAAAGATAACAAAAACAAAAAAACAAAACAAAACAAAAACGCTGTGATGAAATATATGTATTTATCAAACGAAATGCGCTATTAATTGCACCCTTAAATGGTTGTAACTAAGAGTATAACCAAGACGTTGCAATGGTCACAAGGAAGACTAGGAAGATAAGGGAAAGAAAACAGACAGGCATAACAATAAAACAAACAAAAACAACAACAACAACAACATGACCATACCCTCATCTGCATTATACGGATAATCTAGATAACTTGAGAACAAAATGTTTTTTATGATTTTTTATTCTCATCCTTCTCAGAACCGAGACTCCTCAGCCGATGTCAGATAATGAAATTTACGCCCGCAGGCTATAGGAAAGAGGAAGAAAGGGAGAGAGAGGGGAGGGGGAAGAAAGAGGGGAGGGGGAGGGGGAGGGGGAGGGGGAGAGCGAGTGAGAGAGAGTGACAGGAAAGGAGAAAAAGAGAGTTAGAGAAAGAGATAGAGAGGGAGAAAGAAAAGAGAAACAGGTCAGTCAGCCCCCGCCCGACCTACAACTAAACAGAAACCAAGTCAATTAAGGACGAAGTCAAATAAACCGAGCCAGGAGCAAATCCCCGGAGATCCTACACCGCCTGCAGCCTTTCCCGTAGATCTCCTCCCGCCGCCGCCGCCGCCGCCGCGATGCAGGCCACGATGCGGATATCTGTTCCCTAGGACCTGGCTCAGGGTTGCCTACGCCCGGCCACTGGCCTGCACACCTTACGCCTAGACTCAGATAGGAATATGGCGCGGGGGTTTGAATAATGAAAGGGAGAGAGGCGTCGAGGGAGAGAGGGAGGAATGGGAAGGATGGGAGGGGGGAGGGAAAGAGAGGGGGGGAGGGAAGTTGGGGGAGGTAGAGAGGGAGAGGTAGAGGGAGAGGCAGAGGGAGAAGTAGAGTGTGAGAGAGAGATAGATAGATAGATAGATAGATAGATAGATAGAGAGAGAGAGAGAGAGAGAGAGAAGGATGGGGGGGGGGGATAAAAGGTAAAGAACAGGAGCAGGGGCAGGAGCAGGGGCAGGAGCAAGGAGAGGAAGAGAGAGTAGAGAGAGGGAGAGAGAAGGACGATAAATATACACAAGCCTACATCAAAGAACGCAAGCAAGCAAACACGCACGCACGCACGCCCATCCGGGTCTCCAGCACTAAGCTCGTGTGATCGGTGCTGGTCGTGGTGAGCCAAGCAGAGCCAAGCAGAGCCAAGCAGAGCCAAGCAGAGCCAAGCAGAGCCAAGCAGAGCCACGGTAGAGCCACGGGGAGCCAAGGTAATCCACATCTATTCACTATCAATCCTTCATACTCCAAAGTGCCCACATGGTACACTGTGTTCTCTCTCTCTCTCTCTCTCTCTCTCTCTCTCTCTCTCTCTCTCTCTCTCTCTCTCTCTCTCTCTCAAGGTTTTCTTAGGGGGGAGGTTGCACGGGGAGGGGAGGGGGGTGGGGGCAACCGCAAACTTTTCAGTCAATAAATCTGCCATGAAGGTTGAACCCAATGACCCCCTCAGTGTGACGTCATCGTGAATGCATGATCTCAGGCCAGGCAAATGTCCCCGAATATGGCGATAAGATTCGTTAGTAATATTCCGCCATTATCGTTATCTGACCGATAAAGTCTTCGTGATTCAATCGTGGGAGTACGGTGACTCTGGTAGAACTTGTGTTTTCTCTGAATACGAAGAAAACTGGGCAGGAGGACGGATGGGTAGCGAAGAGCGAGCGAATCGAGCAAAAAGAAAGAAAGAAAAATAAGTAGAGTAGAAAACGTTCTGTCTTCATATGACTGCTTACTTGGCAAGGAAAGCGAAAGTAAAAGCGAAATTAATAACGTGTCAATAAATAAATACCCAAATGAGCGAACACACACACACACACACACACACACACACACACACACACACACACACACACGCACACACACGCACACCCACATACACACACACAAAGCTAATCAACAAACACACACAAATAAACATAAAAGTCAACCCACAAATACGTACCACACACCACAGATACACATCAACGCAGGTATTTTTCACTCTCGTCGAGAGGAAAAAAAAACGAAAAACAAAACCAATTCAATTAGGAACATAGAGGGTGGGAGAGGAGGGATAAGGGTTGACGTGGCGGAAAGTGGATGTGAATGGTTGTGGATAGGAGGGAAAGGTGGGGTGGATAAGTGTGGATGTGGAGGAGGGTGGGGCGGATATGAATGTGGGGGATAGTGGGGTACATGTGGATATAGGGGAGAGTGGGGGTGGATAAGTGTGAAGGGTAAGGGAAGGTGGATGTGAAAGAAGGTGGGTGTGGATGTGGATGTCGGGACGTGAGAGATAGTAAGACGTGGATGTAAGTGGAGGAGCGGATGAGGCTTAGGAGTGGATGTGGATGAAGCTTAGAAGTGGGTGCGGGATAAGGGTGGTCGGGTAGGGAGGAATGTAAGGGCGAATGTGGGAGGAACTATGACAGTGTGGGAGGGGGGGGGGCGAAGAGGGGGGCCAGCAGTGCGGTAAGGGTGCGGGACGTGGGCGTGGGTGGAGGATATGGGTGAGGGCGGGCGGGCGGGAGGGAGAGAAGGAGGGATGGTTGGGTAGGGGGGAGATGAGGAAAAAGGGCGAGATGTGACGTAAGAAAAAAAGATGAGAAGGTATAAGCGTTGTTGGAAGCGCCTTGCAGAGCCTTCAGATCCCAAGGGTCGTAGTCGGAGAGGGGGGAGGGGGAG
>BOPN01000867.1:275774-280774 GCA_017312705.2 Penaeus japonicus | reverse complement strand
CTTCCTCCTCCCTTATCCATTGGTATTCTCGAGCGTAATAGGCCGTTCTCGGGGCTTAGTTGATTTGCATACTGAACTGTCTCTTAACCACGAGACGCCCCGGGGGTTTGCGAGGGGCATCCCGAACCACGCTGCTTTGAATATTAATGAGATAGCCAAGGCAGATGGCGTAAACTCTTGTAATTAATACTTACCTCCTGGAATGCCAATGTTCAGGAGGTAGTTAACGTGTTTTCGGGGGTGTGTGTGTGTGTGTGTTTGTGTGTGTGTGTGTGTGTGTGTGTGTGTGTGTGTGTGTGTGTGTGTGTGTGGGTGTGAGAGAGAGAGAGAGAGAGAGAGAGAGAGAGAGAGAGAGAGAGAGAGAGAGAGAGAGAGAGAAAAGAGAAAGAGAGTGAGATAAAGCAAAAGGATACATAACAACCAGCATGCACCCCTTCACACACAAGCCTTCGTCAGGAATGGCTTTACCACAAATAAACCTCTCGCCACATCCACGTGTGCCGGGTGAGCCACCATATAAGCGGTGACACGAAAGACAAACAAACTTCAGCCCCGAAGCAGCTATGCAACGGCTGGGAACAATCGGCGTCCGACTGATGCATCATCTTAGCGCTCACACTGACGCTGTAGTTGCTGATTAGCCAATCTGTGTTTTATTCTTGATCCAATCTCGATTTCTTAATAAAGCTTTACGAAACTGTTTATACGAGACGTGGCAGCAATAAATCACTTACAGCTCAAGTGAACTGTATATTTACGAGAAAGTCAGAAGCATTTTTCACGTAATTAATTTGTCACCAGGAGACTCATCCGCTCAGACAATATCCTCACCCTCACTGTCAGCGCCGCCTGTCTGCTTGCTATCTGCAATATTCAACACGTAGCGTCTAGGTCGCTGGTGCTCATGCCTTGCATTTCTCCGTAACAAACAAATGCTACAGACGGTTCATCATTACACTGTTACATGGTCAAATTACAAGTATTTGTTGTATTTCTAATGTCGCAGCATTATAGCATTAGATGAAGAGGCTTTCGTAATAGTGAGAAATTTACTAAATGTTTATTGCGGTACGTTTTTTTCATTAGCTTATAAAGCGATCGCTGGGTGAAGAATACAGACAAAATCACACTCAGCCCCCCCCCCCCCACACACACACAAAAAAAAAAATCAAGATCATCCGCTAATTATCCGTGACATCCTATGCCAAATTTTTTTATATTAACAAATACAAAAAACAAACACAAACTGGCACACACACACACACACACACATTCAATCACTCATTCTCTCTACCATACATATACATACGCACATACATACAAGCACACTAAAAAGCCGCGTGTGACTTTAAAAAAAAAACGCGGATTTTGGAAAAAGACCGCAGAAGGCCCGAGCAGCTTCGCCGTTTGCGGGTGACAAACACGCCCTCATTAAGGGTTCATTTGGACGAAGCACGTGCGGCGCCTTAACTCTCACTCTCCCTCCCTCCCTCCCTCCCTAACTACTTCCTTCCTTCCCTCCCTCCTTCCCTCCCTACCTCCCTAACTACTTCCCTCACTCTTGGCGGCGCGGCGTCACGGCACGCACGCTCGTATAGCACATCCTCTCTTCCGGCCGGGGAGATAAGACAAGAGATAAGACGAGATGGTGAGGAGGGGAGAGGAGAGGAGAGGAGAGGAGAGGAGAGGAGAGGAGAGGAGAGGAGGGGAGAGGAGGGGAGAGGAGGGGAGAGGAGGGGAGAGGAGGGGAGAAGAGGGGAGGGAAGGGGAGGGGAGGGGAGGGGAGAAGGGAGGTTGAGAGGGAGGAAGTGAGAGATAGAAGAACAAAAAAAGAAAGAAAAATATAGGGATAAAGATAAAGATAAAAAGGTAGAAAAATTACTGGAAGAAAAAAAAGGAACATTTTTTGTAAACTAAAAAAATCACACAAAAACATAAACACACAAAAAGAAAGGAACTCGGAAAAAAAACACATTCTGCACTGGCGACCAATGCAGGGGGAACAAAGCCCGCAAAAAGACAAGACATTTACGAGGTGCGGCAAAGCTGTTCCAAAGACCGGAGCTACGCGGTGTCCAGAACAGACTGCATGGCGTGGTGTCTCTACGACCGCCGATCGTCATGAAGGGCATGCGGTATATTATCTCCACTTAGGATAACCTAGAATAACGCATGGAATAACGTATGGAACTATCGCCTGAATTAATGAACTACTGAGCTAACGTCGAATGCACAGACGGCATCAATCCCCGTGGTTCAGTCGCGACTAAAACTGCGTGTCCGACATCAATTATGTTGTAAGTAGAAGGGCCGCGTAAACATTAACGTCAAAAGAGAAAAAAAGAAAGAGTGAGTGATGGATCTAATAAAAATCAAGTTGTATAGTGTTTATGGCTTTTACAAAACGGCATGTTTACGATTCAGGATTTTTGAAAGAGGTACTCATATAAGAGGTTAAACGCTTCGAAATTTTGAGTTCATTAAAAGTCAATGTGGCTTACTAGCAATATATTTTTTTAATCCGATATAAATATCATAATTATAGGTTTGAGATTATACTCATCAATAGCCCTTTACTTTTGAAAAGGAGATAAAAAGTCGAGCAAGAGCCCTTTAAATTCACCTAGCGAAGACAGCCCAGGTCTATTATTAAAGATGCAACCGGTTCACAATCGCTAATTTCAACCTTCACCAAAACAATACGTGTTCCAAAGAAGAATAAGAAGAAAAAGATAGAAAACATTCAAAGAAAACTCAGTTTTATTTCCCTCCTCACAGTAATCAAAACCCTAAACAAAAAAATGACAAAAACAAAAGAAGTGCGACGCCGACCACGGCGCGGCGGTTGACAGGTGCGTGGGCGAGGACTGAGGAACGAGACAGGAAGAATGATTCAGGATTACCAGGAAAATCGCAGAGGTGAAGAACTGGCGGGGAAATGTCGATGGTTGAGTTGCGTGGCGAGGGAAAGAGGCGGCCGCGATTCAGGCCTGTAATTGTAGTATATAAACCCGAAAGTAGCCATAATAATCAATGGCAACGCATGATCGTTTTCTTTCATCTTTTATTCTGATAGTAAGTATATATATATATATATATATATATATATATATATATATATATATATATATATATACATACGCATATATACTCGTGTGCACATAATCACACTACGCGCACCCATTCACACACATACATGAATTAAGTTATACCTTAGATATAGAGATAGAAAATAGTTGACTTAACAATACGATTTCGTCGGCAAGAGTCTATCAAAAAAGGCAATTTTATAAAGTACTCACAGGAAGCTGGACTTGGTGTCGTCCTCCCTGCTGACGGAGCCGCGCCTCCTGGGCAGCGTCTGCGCCTCCAGCTGGGGCGGCTGGGCGGGCTCAGCGGGCACGGGGCCCACGGGGGCGGACAGAGACCCAGGCCCCGGCCCCGGCGACTCGCTGCGACTACCCTTCTTGGCCAGGCGGAGCGACAGCGATTTCTTGAACTTTTGGAACATTCCCTCTGGAGAGAGAAATAAAAATCCAGCTCGTTCAGGTATAAGGGCGTGACACGCGAAATCATAGAAAATCATTAACCTTGCATCTTTGAAAGAAAAACATCATCAAAGCTCGTCCCTCCCCCCGAGCGCAAAGATTCAAAGACTCACCCGGGGATGCCTGGGCAGAGGAGGACATGTAGGGCAGCGAGCGAGGCCCTTCCTCGCCCTCCGCCACGCCCTCCACCGGCCCTCCATCCTCTGCCGACGTCATGGCCAGGCGACATACTGACTGGCTCAGCTTGGCCGCCTCACGTTCGCTATAAACATGCGACCACGGTCTGAACATGGACAGAAAAAAGGAAAATAAAACATCTGGGAATTGGAAATGAACGTGATGCACAACATATCAAAAGCCGCGCGATCTGACATGAGAGAAAAGGCAAGGTGCCTGTTAGGTTTGTGATACATGGGAAATTTGATATAATTCATACATCAACAAATCTCAAGAGTCACTTCAAAAATCAACATCAAAGAAGCCGAAGAACCTATTGTTCTATTTAGAGAAATATCTAAAAGATTCTTTCAAGATACTTCTCATAATTATGACAGAAATAATACAATAAATATTTTGATTTTTAATTTATAGTTCCGTTATACATGATACATACACATATATATAACTTCCACTTCGACGCCAACTAATAACGGACAGATCGATATTGGACAAATGTAATAGTCAGGGTTACAAAATGGGAAGGTTACGTTTTCTATATTTTTCCTCGGAGACTACAGAAAACGGAGATATTTTCCAGGTAGACTTAACAAAACGTGTATTTTTTGGTAATTTTTAAAGTAAATGCTCTCAATCTGAGACATATGTAGCCTATATTATTACCTGTCATTACATTATATATACTAAAAGAAGATAATTACATACATATGTAAATAAATACACAGATACAAACACAGACACAGACACACAGGCACACACACAGATATAATGTCGTCTATATAATTAACAACATCCTACAGCTTATGCTAAAACCGTTTGAGGGTCTCCCTTGACCATAACCATACTTGGTTTGTTTACAAATCACTTAGTCAGGCGTCAACATGCTCAGTCATGTCTGAATAGTTAATGGTTAAATTTGACTTCCATAAAAGGATTAAAGAAAAGGTCATCATCAAGACACTATGTGGAAAAATGCAGTTGCAAGAGAGGAGAATGACCAGTAACTTCACTGAAGGTTCGCTATCGTTTATTCGTGTGTAATTAATCTCGCTTTGTGTCTCAAGAGCAAATCATTTGTGAAAAAAGTGAAATAAAAATTATAATAAACCAAGCCCATTACATAGTTTACTACTTAAACATACAACCACTACCTTCTGATATCCCATTCTGAATGGCTGAGAGACGCCCTTCTGAACACGGGAGAACTCGACGCCTTCTCCCTCCTGGTGTTACGGGACACTCCTGGGCCACGGCTTCTGCGCCACACGCTCTCCT
>BOPN01000867.1:243274-270774 GCA_017312705.2 Penaeus japonicus | reverse complement strand
CCGCCCATTCCTTAAACAAGCTTCGCTCCGAAGTGTAACAAAGGGCGCCCGGGCTAACTCGAGGCCAAGGTCGGGAGTGTGGGTGCGCTGGGAGAGAGAGAGTGAGAGACACTTGCTCCCGCCCACGACGACACGCCCGTCATTGTCAGTTGCACGTGCGGGCGAGAGACGATGCCAAAGGGCCTGGCTTTTAAAGTAGACGCACCCTTGTGAGCGACTCCGCACGGCCTGGCACTGCTCGCTCTGCTTGTGAAATGAATCTGTATCTCTCGGTTCAATGTTCTGATGCCACTCGAGAGCTTATCGTGTGCGCTCGGAGAGTACATCCGCCGGCCCTTCCGTGACCGAGGCAGCTGGCAAGCCTCAACTGGCATGTGGACAGACGGTCCTTTTTCACGCTCATCCAACATGGTGGGGCAGTGAAGTTTGGAACTCTCTCGTATTTACAATGTACACACCAAAGTACAATAACATCTAAATACATATTTGAGAAATAACCTAACCTAACCGAAAGTAATATACACATCTATATGCGTCATTAAATGACTGAGATAAAATAATCCGTTTCTGACGCAGAATATTCGTCGGCGTCAAAGAAATAGCCTACTTCTGAGTAAGCTAAAAAAAAGCAATTAAAAACTGCGTAAGTGTGACAGACAATGAAAAAAATAACCGCAAAAAAGCTAATTCCCCCCGACTCTCTCTTTCCTGATTAATACGCCCTCTTCTTTAGTTACCTCCATTTGGTTTTTATTTTCCTTTTTACTTTGCATTCCTCTTCGCTATTTTCCATAGGTACAGCCCCTACCCCCCCACTTACAAGTTCACCGCTTAGTTTTGCCGATGTGTGAACAACCAGCTTCGACTCATGGATCCGAAACACATGCCCCACCTCGTACTGGCATGTGTTTCGGATGACCTTGCGAGTGAAAGGGACTGCTGTACAGACAACTCACGCCTATCACCGCCAGTGTTTATCATTCTCTTTCCTGAATGTCCTCCCTTTATCCTTTTTCCCCTCCTCCTCCTCTTCCTCCTCCTCGTTCCTCATTCACTTCCTCATTCTCTCCCCAACGCCGTCACATACGGCTGGTCTCCGGAAGAGCCGCTTTTTGCTCCCTTGGGCGTGCATGGCCGGAGTAATCTAGGGCGGACAAGAGCTCACACAACACGGATCGGGAATGAGGAGCCCACTGCAAGAAAGCCTCGTGCTATATCTTCGAACACGTCACGGATTTCACCGTGGCACCGCTACAACACGTCCTGCGAAGGGTCTTCTGTTAAACGACCCTTCATTTACGGCGCTCTCGGGACGTGTTCCGTGTAAACAGTCCCCTATCGTGGGATTTCGAGCTCATTCGTCCATCGCGTTAGTGAGGGTGAGCTAATGCAGAGTAATTACGTCTCAAAAAAAGGTGTAATAAATGTCGTTTTTTTAACCAAAAGCCTGAGCTCCTTAATTCCGCTTGGTTCGGGGAGATACAAAAACTGTGTGGCGGTATGCTCAGTCGGGTGTGGGGTGTGGGGTGTGGGTGTGGAGTGTGGGGTGAGGGAGAGGGTTGTGGGTGGTGATGCTTGACTCACTTGAGCGTGACACGCTAGGAAGTTGATTGCTGTCCATTCAACTTTCATGCGAACGAAAAAAAAGCCTTAATGTATGAATCACATGGATTACATACACACTTTCTAAACCAATCCAAATACACACAGACAAACATACAAACAAATCGAATAAAAGCACGACTCCCCCCCCATCCACCCTCAAGAAAAAGAAAAAAAAAAGAAAAATCTTGCGGATGAGAAACACCTCACACAAACACTGGCGGGCGAGGTCTCTCAGGCGACGATCGTGACCCGGCTTGTGGATGAGGATCTGCCACAGACTGCGGCACCCCATTCATGCCTCTCTATACGCGATCCTTGGGAAAAGGAGGGAGAGGGACAGGGACAGGGAGAGGGAGAGGGGGGGGAGGAGGTGGAGGAGGGGGGAGGAGGGGGGAGGAGGGGGGAGGAGGGGGGGGGGGGGGAGGAGGAGGAGGAGGGGGAGGAGGAGGAGGAGGAGGGGGAGGAGGAGGAGGAGGAGGAGGAGGAGGGGGGAGGAGGAGGAGGAGGAGGAGGAGAAGAAGAAGAAGGAGGGGAGGAAGAGGAGAGGAGGAGGAGGAGGAGGAGGAGGAGAAGAAGCAACAGCTGGAGGAGGGAGGAATGAAGGAAAGGATGAGGGGAGTTGAGGAGGGTGATAAGGAGGGAGGGGGGGGGAGGAGGAGGGAGGAGGAAGAGAAAAAGGAGGAAAGGTGGAAGAGAAGGAGGAGGAGAGGAGAGAGGGAGGAGAGGAGAGAGGGAGAAGAGGAGGAGGAGAATAGGAGGAGAAGAGAAGGAGGAAGGAGGCCTGAAGGAGGAAGGAGGCCTGAAGGAAAGGGAGATGGTGGTGGATGGAAGGAGGACTGAAGGAGAGGGGGGGGAGGCTGAATAAGAGAGGGAGCGTGAAAGGACGCTGCGAAGGACGAGGGTTTGGTTAAGCGAGAACGTGAACACGGGTGAGAAAATATTTAAAAGGAGAAGAGGTTAAAGCAACGTAAAAAAATATTGGTAATAAAAAATAGGTCAAAGTAAAATAAAATAGAAGAAATCGCAATAAAATATAATAGAATAAATATAAATAAAAATAAAATAGAATAAATAAAAACAAAATAAGATAAACATAATAATAATAACAATGATAACAACAACAACAACAACAATAATAATACGTGTAAAGCAGAAAGACAACAAAAGAAAACGGCAGACAGCGAACACATATTTATTGCTTGACAATAAAATAACCTTATGGCGAAGGACTCCCATCCCACACAGGAGACACTGCCGTCACAAAGCGATCCTTAGTTAAGGGAGTGTTTCAATGTTAGGTTGCAAGTTTCCTAACACTCCTTTGGTTTCTTTTCGCTACGAGTAGGGCGTACACAGGGCGATCAAAAGCAAGAGTTTTATTAGACGTGTGTTATTTTTTAATAAATATTCCTTTACGGTATGGCTGTTTCAAATGAAAAAAAAAAATCTTTTCAGATTCAAAGCTTTGGAAGGAGAAGACATTTAAAAAGAAGTACCATGGGAGTAGGAATACCATCACACTGGTATCAATTTTTCTCGAGCATTTTCTTATGGTGTCTTATGGGCCTCAAAATGAGTATAAAACAGGAAATAAAATCAGTGTGAAAAACTGAGACAAATCGAAAATCGAGGCAGGGTGCACTTCGAATGAAAGTGAAATAAGCATCAAACAGAAGACGGAACGAGGCTACGATTCCGTCACTGTCTCGTCGACCGAGCCTGAACGAACAGCCCGCGCATGGCTGACCGAGACCCATCGAGGAACCGCACCCGAGCGGACGCCCGCCGACAAGAGAAGCTCGGCGCCGTGAACATTCCTGGGCTGAGGAGGCCATCGTGTTTACCTTCCTTCAAGTGGCTGTCACGGTAGGAACTCTTTAAGCCTCTCCTTCTCCTGACCATCTTGCTTAATGAAGATACTTGAGGGAAGAGGTGCAACAAGGGAGATCAAGTTGCACTTTCCTAATTGCTCACGCGCGGTGGCGCCCGCTCTTCGAACCGGCTTGACCTTTCACACAGGATTTTTGCGAGTCTTTTTAACCGTGGAACTCCTTCAGCGAGTATAAGATGTTGGAGGAAAGCGTTGCATGGCGTGCAAAATACGAAGAAAAATGGTGCATGGAAAAACGAAAGATGAAGCTCTTACTTTTATCAAGAGATAGCTAACGGTCATTAATTGTGGGGAGATTTCTCTTGGCATTATGAGAGAGTAAATATGCTGGCGCCATCACGGCTGGCGGGAACCAGCGGACGTCAGCACCATTAAGGACTCGAAAAGGGGTGAAAATAGCGAGCGATGAAATCTCCCGAAAATCGACGTGGAAAAGTCGCAATCGATCCTACATTTCTTTCGCCGTCAACATAATTCCATTGGAAGGACTGAATATATCTATCCATCGCGGAGTTACGGTCTCCAGGGGTCCCTCTGACGGTAAGACCAAAACCTACAAAAAAAGGGAAAAAAATCCCCCATGGCAACTCACCGCCATCATGCAACACTGAAGAGCAGCCGAGGCAAGCAAAGCAGTTTTGAAAGCAGCCCACCCAAGAGAACCTCTGAGCCATCACCATGCGAAAGAAGGATGGAAGCAAGCCATTCCATGCAAAAATAGATATTTCCCGCAAATGACATAACTCGTGCATTCCGTTAGTTCATTAAAGCGATAGTGGAATGCCTGTAATGAGTGTTATTCCAGATAACGATAACAACTATCATACTCTTTATGGCTTGCGGTAATGTCTTTTTAATTATACCATTTCATTTTCTTTTACCTTAAGGACGCATAGGTAAGTCGAACCCTGACTCACAATGATAAACTTAATTAAACTTATAATCCCAAGAAACCCAATTCCCAAATGAAGGGAAAGAAAATGAAATGAAAAGTATAAAACGCGTTCAAAATACAACAACAAAAATGCTCAATAGAGTTATCAGAAGAAAATGCGCAAACGCTACATCCGCCCCGAAGATTTTCCCCCTGACGTCATCTACCAATCCCTGTTAACCTCCTTTGCATGGCTTGCTTTGGTTTGGTTTGGTTTGGCTTGGCTTGGCGTGGCATGGAGTGGCGTGGCTTGGCATGGAGTGGGGTGGCATGGAGTGGGGTGGCATGGAGTGGCGTGGCTTGGCATGGAGTGGAGAGGCGTGGCGTGGCGTGACGTGGCGTGGCTTGGCTTGGCTCAGCTCGGCATGGCTTGCCGTGGCTAGGCGTGTCTTGGCGTGGCGTGGCTTGGCTTGGCTTGGCTCAGCTCGGCATGGCTTGCCGTGGCTAGGCGTGTCTTGGCGTGTCGTGGCGTGGCTTGGCGTTCCTCGGACCTTTTCTCCGTTTTTCTCCCAGGATGACCGCTCCCTTGAGGCCGAGAGGCGGGATCCGGGATGGGGAAGCGATGAAAGTTGAAAGGGAGGGAAAGGGGAGGAGGTGAGAAGGGAGGGGGGAGGGGGAGGGGGAAGGGGGGGGGGGGAGGAGGAAAAGTAGGAGGAGGAAGAGGAAGGGGAGGAGGAAGAGGAGGGGGAGGAGGAAGAGGAGGGGGAGGAGGAGGAGGAAGAGGAAGAGGAAGAGGAGGAGGAGGGAGGAGGAGGAGGAGGAGGAAGGGGAGGAGGAGGGGGGGGAGGAGGAGGAGGGAGGAGGAGGAGGAGGAGGGGGAGGGGGAGGAGGGGGGAGGGGGAGGGAGGGGGAGGGGGAGGGGGAGGAGGAGGAGGAGGGAGGAGGGAGGAGGAGGAGGAGGAGGAGGAGGAGGAGGAGGAAGAGAAGAAGAAAGAAAGGTAAGATTATATATATATATATATATATATATATATAAAAGAGAGAGAGGAGAGAGAGAGAGAGAGAGAGAGAGAGAGAGATTTTGATATGTTTATTCATACTATATACATTGTATACACATGAATAGGCATAGGAACTATGCCTAAATGATTTGTACAGTTCATGAGAGAGAGAGAGAGAGAGAGAAAGCAACACCTCAGAAGCCAAAAGGTCAGGAGAAGACATAACAAGAGAATCCGAAAAGAACAAAACATAACAAAAGAAAAAAAAGAAAAAAAGAGAGCAAGCAATAAAAAAAAAAAAATAACAGAAAGAAAGACACCACACGCAAGAAAGATTAAAAGCCGGAGCGCGTCGCCAGTGCCTTTACACGTGTCGAGGGCTGTTTACCTAGAGGGCTGAGCAGATAGGCAAACACAAACGCCGATTCACGGGTTGCTGGCCACGAGAGATGCTTGATGCGATCACTAGGGCCGCGAGAGCTTTTATCATATCGATTTCTGTTTCGCAAGGCAGTAAAGAGGGAGAGGGAGAGGGAGGGAGGCCGAGGGAAGGAGGAGGGAGGTGGAGGGAAAGAGGAGGGAGGGAGGCCGAGGGAAGGAGGAGGGAGGTGGAGGGAAGGCGGAGGGAAGGAGGAGGGAAGGATACTGAGGGAGGTGGAGGGAAGGATACTGAGGGAAGGAGGTGGAGGGAATGATACTGAGGGAGGGAGAAGGAGGAGAGTGCCAGAAAATAATAGGGATACAGAGGGAGAAGGAGAGGGAAAGAAAGTGGGAGTTAAAGGGAGAGGGGTAGGGATAAAAAGGGAAAAGGGAAAAGGGAGAGGAGAGGAAAGAGAAAGGAATGCGAGAGGATAAAAGCATTAAATCTCCCAACTAATAATCAGCTTCCCTCCCTCTTTCCGCCCAAATAACCCTCCGCCCATGCACACATCCCGACCATCCGAACTGAATTCCAACTGGGGGATAATGGCGTTAAAAAAAATAATAAATCAATTAATAAAAAATGAATTACTGATTTATCTCAAAGAAACAACAATAAGGGTGCATTCTGCCCGCGATGTCACCTCCGAAACGGATTCTCATCTCGAAACGTTCCCAGCCCGTGGCATCCTCTCGACTCTATTTGCCTTTCCTCTACGTTCCCATCTATTCTCCCACGCGATACAATAAAAAATGGAATAACTCGTATCAAAATATTTCAGAGTATAAAGGAGATAGAAATAAACAAAATTTCTCGTAACAATAAATTTCAAAGTATAAAGGAAAAAAAAGTACTCGTATCAACACACTTCGAGGCATAAACGGCATAGAAAAAAAATACTCGTATCAAAACATTTCAAAGTACAAACGAGCAACTATATATGCATCGTAGAACCTCCTGACAGATACACTTCACGTACCGAGATGTGTGAAGCAACAGAAATAAACGGCATGTACTGTCCCCCCCCCCCCCCCCTGTTGCGTATCTCCGGGCAGCAACAGCTCTCGTTCGCCCTATCTGTCGCGCACTCACCAAGAGGTTAAGACGTTAATTAAGGACTGGAAAAAAAAATGTTTCAAGTGAGAGTGCCAGTCCATCTGGTGTGAAAGTGGCACTCTGGACGAGTTGCTGAGTGGAGAGAGGAAGGGGAGAGGGGGAAGAGATGGGGGGAGAGGGGAGGGGAAGAAGGACTTTGGTGGGGACGGAAGATGTGATAGGAAGCAGGAGTCCACGAGGGTTATATAAGGGAGCTCAGCCTGGCCCTGCGAGGTGTTGTGGGTCGCGCCGTTTCGATTCGGGGCGGGGTCCTGTTTCCTCTTTAGGGAAGCTTTTATGACGCCCAATAAATACTTTGATAATAACCTATTCAAATATCTCAAAGACAAGTGGCACCAGTGATAAAATAAATTGACATTACAAAATAAAGCAATGGTTCTATCACCTTAATTCTAACGCCCAACAGCAAGCAACAGAAAAGGTCAAATAACTAGGATTCTTGGGTCGAGGGAAAGGATGTCGAACAAGTAACAAACAAAAAAACAAACAAACAAAGGCATCACAAGTGGCTGTCACTCCCTTTTCACTCTATCTCAAGTCTCCCATCATCTATCCATCTTTCTGTATCTCCCTCTTGCTATCCATCTCTCTCTTCGCCATCTTTTAGTTTACTCTCTTCACTTCTCACCCTCTCTTTTTTCTTCTCGTTCCTCCTCCTTCTGTTCAATATCTCTGACTGATTTTTTTATCTTCTCCCTATTTCCTATCCCCCTCTCTCTATATAGTCTCTCATCATCCATCTCTCTTATTTCCTTCTCACTATCCGTCTCTCTCTTCACTTTTTCCCTATATTTCCTTCAATTTCCCTCTCATTTGTTTCTTCTCCTTCCTCCTCCTCTGCTCAATATCCTTACTCTTGTTGTTTTTTCTCCACTTTCTATCTCCTATTCCCTACCCTCGATACCGGAGGTCGCAGCATCAAGTGCCACTTCAGCCCCCTTGTATTTTTTCCATAGGACTCGATCAAGCGTTCCTCTAACTGCCAATTAACGCACCAAAGGCGTTTTGCTCGGGATCACGTCTTTTTCTCTTCTACATATATATATATATATATTTTTTTTTTTTCTCTCCTTTCAACCTAGCTAGCAAATCATGAAGTTGGATTTCTTTCTAAAATTCGATCTCGTTTTTTCCTGATCCCCTTTGCCTGCGATTCGTCATGCAGTGATTCATGACCGTGAAGCGCCCATTTACAGCACTTCATCTGCAAACCGAGAGCAGACAGCCACTTTCGGCGTCTCATTACTTCGTCTAAAAAAATAAATATAAGTATATCATATATCATAATCTAAAGAGAGCTGCAAAGTAAAGGCGATCCTCGATGCATTCATAGCCTTATATTTCTGAATTTTATAGGATGCGTTTTAACTCTTCTTTCCACTCATGCGAATATGAGGAAAACCAAATCATGAGGCGATAAAAAAATATGCAAATCCGAACCATAACATCAAGAAATATGAAAGATAAAAAAAAAGCAGAGGCCTCTCACCACGCGACCTACTTTTATCAAGTGGGTCCGCCTACTGCACAGGGAGTGGGAGGGGGGGGGGAGGAAGAGGAGGAGAGGCGAAAGAAGGGAGAAGGGTGAAGAGAGAAGGGAGAGGGAGGAAGAGGGACTGGGAAGGGAAGGGGTGGAGAGGGGTAAGGAGGAAGGGGAGGAGAGGGGAATGGGGGAGAAGGGAAGGGGAGGGGGTGGGACTGGGGAAGAGAGAGGAAAAGGGGGAGAAGGGAAGGGGAGGGGGAGGATAGAGACTGGGGAGTAAAGGGGTGACAAGGGGAAAGCAAGAAGGGGAAGAGAAGGGGAAAGGGTGAGAAAAGGAAGGCAATGCGTGGAGAAGGGGAAAAGGAGGAGAGGGGAAAGGGGAGGGGGAGGAGAAGGACAGAGGAGAGGTGGAGAAGGGCAGGGGCGGGGGAGGAGAAGGGGAGGGAACGGCAAGGGTCAGGAAAGAGGAGGGGAAGGGGCATGGGAGGGGGGAGGGGCATGGGAAGAGCGGGGTCTAGAAAGGGATAGGGGCGGGGAGGGGAGAGGGGAGGAGTAGAAGGTATGTTGTTGTGAGGCCTGGGAGAGAATGTGGGGGGAGAGGGGGGATGCCACTCCACACACCCTTCAGGCTCACGTGGGAACTTAAGCCCTCTCCTTGCATGACCTGATCAGATCAATCAAAACCTTCTTTTTTAATCATCTGAAAGGTTAGTTTCGGGTAAAACACCAAACCTTACAAATTGTGCAAAGGAAAAAAAAAACGAAAAAAAACGAAAAAAATCTCGAGTACAAACCACAACACTCACAATATTCTTCTCGATTCACTTAGCATGCAGCCCCTCCGGACCATAAAAAACACGTTAGCATCCGAGCAGCTCTGAATCTGTTTCCCGAGTCCGCTTTAAAACAACAGTAAACATGATAAAGTGCCGCCGGCTGCTTGGTCCGAGTGCAGGAACTGATGCACACCTGCCCGACGCACCTGTCATGTCAGCGCCTCCCTGCATCTTGCGATCGCAGACAAATTTTCATTTGCTCAGGTCAGTTGCATATATAAACGGATACAGAGGCAGGAAGGCAGACAGGCAGATAGATAGATAGATAAATAGAGATAGATAGAGAGTAAGAGAGTGAGAGAGTGAGAGAGAGAGAGAGGGAGGGAGGGAGGGAGGGTGGGTGGGTGGGTGGGAGAGAGGGTAGGTAGGTAGGTGTGTGTGTGTGTGTGTGTGTGTGTGTGTGTGTGTGTGTGTGTGTGTGTGTGTGTGTGTGTGTGTGTGTGTGTGTGTGTGTGTGAGAGAGAGAGAGAGAGAGAGAGAGAGAGAGAGAGAGAGAGAGAGAGAGAGAGAGAGAGAGAGAGAGAGAGAGAGAGAGAGAGAGAGAGAGAGAGAGAGAGAGAGAGAGAGAGAGAGAGAGAGAGAGAGAGAGAGAGAGAGAGAGAGAGAGAGAGAGAGAGAGAGAGAGAGAGAGAGAGAGAGAGAGAAATAAAGAGAGAGAAATAAAGAGAAAGAAAAAGAGAAAGAGGGAGAGCGTGCAAGAGAGAGAGAGCGCGCACAAGAAAGAGAGAGAGCGAGAGAGCTCAAATTCAAGAATTGGATCTGTTCTGTGCATGACCTGGGGAAAGCGGTGTAAACAGTGAATGCCCCTGTTTGTATGTGCATGCATGCATGAGAAAATGCGAGTTCTCACATGCCCATCCGCGTTTGTGCATGTCATAATACATACTTTCTACTTCACATATCTGTTTCTCTACAACTCTCAAAGACCCAACGAATGACGCCAATACCTTCTGGGACAGGCAATGTGACGAAAAGGCTATGACGTCACCCCCTCTCGGAACACCGCCCGTTAATACCGCCATTACCGCCAACCCTTCATTATACCGCCACACTATCACGCCGGATTTCTCTTCCTATATATGTAGCTTAGAAGAGGGAAAGCCATGCAGTACCCTCGATTCAGGGCCTTGTCAAGTTACCGGGGAAAGTGGCTCACGCACGGCTCGAAGAAAATTTAAAAGCTGATGTCAACTCCGGCGCCTGTCTTCCACTTCATGCACTGGAAGAAGGAAGGACAGGGAGAGGGAGAGGGAGAGGGAGAGGGAGAGGGAGAGGGTGAGAGAGAGAAGGTGGAGGTAGATATGAAATGGGAACGAGTAGCTGAAGAGAGATGGAAGAGAAGGAGAAGAAGGAGAAGGAGTGGGACGGGGAGAGGGAGGGAGGGAGTTAGGGAGGGAGGGAGAGAGGGAGAGGACAGTAAACATGTTTGAATAAGAAAGAAGAATAGAGAGAGTGCATGTGTAAAACTGGATGACTGCGCGATTCTTTGGTAGATAAGAATGTAAATACCAAATAAAATGTAATTATATCTCGAGGTAATACTGGCGCGGCATGCAAGCACCTCATCACCCCCCCCCCTCCTCCGCCAACACAGCTGTCTTCAAGCTCCTTCGAAAAAATGAGGCAGGGCTTCTAAATTAAATTTTCGTGGTTGTAAGTGGCATGCCAGAACGGCCTCGGTGATGACTGGCACACTTTGTTATATTCTCCAATATTGATTTGACATTATTTATTTCATGACGGCCATCATAATATCATAACAACAACAACGTCAAGGGTAATAACGATACGATGCTGTAATGATGACACCGATAATATAACAAAAGCAATAACGAACAACAAACTTCAGACAATGCTAACAGCACATCACCACCCGGCGCTTATTGTGACGATCGCCCCCTCGAAGGATCAAACAAATGACCCGGAGGTGTGACAGAGAAAGCGGGATGGAAGTAAGGATGCAAAAACCTGCACCGAGATGTTTACTGTGGGCGGAGAGAGACCGGGATCACCTACCACGACCCCCCACAGCTACCCTGAGCCCGCCAGCCCCTAGCCCGCCCGCCCGCCCGCCCGCCCGCCTGCACCTAACCCGCCCGCACCTCATCCACATCTCGACCGCGGAATCGAGTACCACCACGACCACTATGTCAGTCTGTCTGTCTGTTTGTTTATGTCAGTCACTGTCACGACGATCTGATAGCGACAGCGCCTCCCGCGGTACCAGATCTTCGCCAGAAACTATCTTACCTACTGTTTGTATCGCGGGAAAAGTTGGATCGTCAATGCATGTGTTTTCAAGACCGGCAGTTTCACTAGCATTGACTTCAACCGACGTGTTCCTCCCCCGCTATCGCCGTGCATGCAGTTCCCACCCGTGCACAAGATCAATCAACCCGAACATCGAGAAATCCAAACTGGATTGCAGAACAGCTATTTTCTAAACGGCCAAGTCAACAAATTTGATTTGTAAAGAATTCCGGAACCGGTACGTGGCTAGTATTGCAAATACAGTAGAATCCCCACGTTCAACAAATGCTTCATGTTTGCAGAGAAGGAAGAGCAGATACACAGTGGCTGACTCCCTCCGCGCGCAGGATCCAAAGGACTGTGAGGAAGAGCGTGAAAAAGCGACCCGCCTCAGACCCGCCACCGGAGATCCCGTCGCTGGAAGAAAGCACTCGTCAGCGTCGCCTCCACCCTGCTCCTTCTAAGCCACCAGGGCTCACGAGGCACAGGGAGCTGGTGCCATCGCTTTCTTCGCCTTGCGGCTTTCTACTTTCGCTTTTCGCAGTCAAACATTTCGGCTGCCGTGGCCAAGGAGACGATTTTCCCCCTTGAGAAACGAACCTACGAACACACACATGGCCGGGGCACTCTGTACTACTGCTATTACTACTGTTGTCTTTACGACGTTCTGCCATCGAAGTTGAAATCCTTAGAACTCAATATTTCAACAATGGAATAAATAAACAAAGAAACAGATCAGCTGATTAACGGTCTTTCGAACTCATGCCTCCCCCTTCCCGCCCCTCGGTATTCGCAGCGCATAAGAGACCAAGAGAAGAAGAAAAAATAGACCAGTAAACCTGTATGAAGGTTGGCAAAGTCATGGCCGGATCCTGCCCCCTCTCCTAAACTGACACCCCTCTCCTAAACTAACCCCCTATCCTACCCCTCCCCACCCTCACCCCCCTTAAACTATCCCCCTACCTTCACCCTTACCTAAATACACTAGCCCCTATCCTCACCCTCCCACCCCTAAATTGGACCCCTATCCTCACCCCGCACCCACTCCCCCGAACTCCCAGCCTAAGTGGGGTAAGATCAGGGAGCGTTTTTTGCCCCGAGTTTCCCCGGTGGCATCTCGCCGAGTGTCAAACATGGGCGTGTGGGATGTTGCCTCTCACTGGCACGCTGGGATTTCTCGCGTGCCATTCGATCAAGATACATACATATGCATGACCACACGTGTGACGATTAAATAATGAGACAAAAAACAAACAAACTAAAAGAACGTAACGGTCAGAAAATATCGGACCAGAAGATATATTTGGCCATCCATTAAATCAGGTTTAAAACATAGACACACGGGCACAAAGACAAATAAACATATATACCTACATACATATCCCCCCCTTCCCTCCCTCTACTTCTCCCCTTCATTATCATTGTTGATGTTGAGTTGTTATCATTATCATCCCCCCCATCACCGTCACTGTCACCATCACCATTACCATCACCATCACCACCACTGCAAGCATCATAATTATCATCATTGTTATTACTACTACAGTGGCCCGTTCGCGGTAAGCGCTCCGTGCGTGTGACCTCTAACATTCCCAACAGAAACATTGCCCAGGTGTCAGACAGGCGATAACACTAATCAGCCTATGGCACTGATAAGCAATAATCCATCTGGCTTATCTTCTGTATAATCTTATCGTAAAATGACAACGTAAAAATAAACACCGTTCTCGGACTGAATATGACGTAACGAAAAAAAAAAGAAAAAAAAGATAAGAAGGTGAATACATAGTATAGAAGTGAGAACGAAAGAGAAAAAAAAGTGAGAGAGAGAGGGGAGATTTCATGAATAAACAAGAGAAGGAGGAAGAGAAAGAGAGAGATGATGATTAAGACGACAGCATAGAGAGAAGGAGAGGGAGGGTGAGGAGAGCGAGAAAGAGAAATTTGGGAAAGGGTAGGAGAGGGGAAAACGAGAAAGGGAAAGGGAGACGAAAATAGAGAGAAGAGAGGAAATTAAGAGAGAGAATTCAGGGAGAGAGAGAAGAAGGGCAAAAGGGAAAGAAAGAAAAAAGAAAAGTGAACAAGACTGAGAAGGAGGGTCCACGCACAACGAGTACCGTCTGCCCTCGTGTGATCCGGGTGATATTACACATATTAAGGGAGAAGCGGGCTGTAAGAGCAAAGAAAGGGTGAGAGGTCAGTGACTGCGACATAAGGTAGAAAAAAGGGGAAAAAAGAAAAAAAATGGAAAAAAGGAAAAGAAAAGAAAAGAGAAAAAAGGAATATAAATAAAAAAAGAAAAAGAAAGATAAAGATAAAAGACTAGAAAGGAGAAAAGGATTACAAGAGGGAGA
Source organism: Penaeus japonicus (assembly GCA_017312705.2). Lineage (NCBI taxonomy): Eukaryota > Metazoa > Arthropoda > Malacostraca > Decapoda > Penaeidae > Penaeus > Penaeus japonicus. The sequence continues at coordinate 256,943 of BOPN01000867.1, read as the reverse complement.
GAAGACAGTCGGTTGTTGCGATGAGAAACGACATCCATGAACCGTTTAGTAGTAGTTGTTGTTGTTGTTGTTGTTGTGTGTGTGTGTGTGGGGGGGGGGGGGGCGTAGTAACAGATGGGGATGGGGGTAAGGGTGGGAGGGTGTGTGTGTGTGGGGGGGGGGGGGGTAGCCAGGAGGGAGTCGTGAAGATGTGCGGGGATATGTAGTCGCTGTCGCAGAAGGTGAACGAGTAGTTGTCTCGATGAAGTGAAGACCACGCCGCGGTTGCTACGAAAGGCGAGGGGAGAGGACTGGCTGTTGCAATACAAAGGAAATGTTGTTGCAGAGGATGAGGGGGGGCGGAGGGGAGGAGGGGGGGCGGAGGGGAGGAAGGGGAGGCGTAGAAAGGGGGGGAGAGAGGGGGAGCGGAGGGGGAAGAAAGGGAGGCATAGGGAGGGGGAGGGAGGGCTGGTGAGATTCCCTTGCATTTGGGAAGGGGGAAGGGAGATGGGGGAAGGGCTGGGGTAGGGGGTGGGCTGGTTAGAGTCCCTTGCACTGGAGGTTGACGGAGAGAGAGAGAGAGAGAGAGAGAGAGAGAGAGAGAGAGAGAGAGAGAGAGAGAGAGAGAGAGAGAGAGAGAGAGAGAGAGAGAGAGAGAGAGAGAGAAGGAGGGAGAGAGGGAGAGGGGTGGGAGGGAGAGAGGGTGGGAGGGAAGGAGGGCGTGGGGGTGGGGTCTGCCAATTCACATGTAAATGCAACTATGGTGTGGAGTGCGGGAGTGATGGATGAGCGGTTGGTGTTGTGACGGTGTTGCTGTAGGGATTTTAGAGGACTTTGATTAATGGTACTTGAGTGTGTGTATAGAGGTAGTGGCGCTGGGAGTCTAGTCTAAACTTTCATTTATCGGAATGTGTTGAAACCCAGTGATGATTGCGCTTTGGGTCGTGCAGTCGTGATAAGTTTTATGTGGAGATGCTGTGGTGTGTGGTAGTGTCTTTTGGATTAGGAGAATACAGAGGTATGTAAGAGGCTACAATAACTGTTGTATATGGGTGGTAGAAAGGTCATACACGGCATGCGAGGAAATAGACAAGATTCTTTGAATAGCACGAACAAAATATCAGGGAAATATATAATCACTTTTTGATATGAAAAAAAATCTGGCCTTTTTGTAAGAGGAATGAAATACATATATTCACGGAAAGAATGTGTAACAGCTGGACAAAACAAAGAAAAGTACGATGCAGTAAAAACGCTTCTGAGACAAGGAAATTACAATGCCACTGAAAATCACACACGGGGGGTTGATGGCGATTTCTGCGTAGATTAAAACGTTTTTCTAGACACCGAGCTCTTGGAGCCACCTAGTTTCCGCTACCAACACCTAATCACGAGACCGAAATAACCAGAAGTCGACGTTGAAAATAACACACAAACCAATGGAACACACCACGTACAAGCCTTGCTGTTACTCATTTCACTCCTTCCAATCGTAACATAAAGAAAGAAAGAAAGAAACATAAAAGCTACGCACTGCAGCAGTGGCCTTTCCACCGGCCATAAAACTCGACTCCTAACGCCCGAACGAGTCGAAAACCACCATCTCGAGCGAGCGCACCTGCCCCGAGTGAAATTGCAAGTGTCACTCAGCTTGCTGGCGGGAGCGGCTGCCCGCGGCGCCAGTACTTGTGGTTGGTCCCGCTCACGTTGGTATCCTCTCTAATAAGGTGGTCGCTCCTGCGAGGCCGGAGGGAGAAGGGCTTTAAAGAGTGGGTTGCCATTAGGAAAGGTGCCCACTGGTTGATGCACTAACGCAACAGGCACACAAAAATCAGGCAGGTTCGTAACTGTAATGTGGTGGGGAGCGAGAGTGTGAGGAGGAGATGAGCAATGTTACTGCTCAACATTAGCCCCAGGAGAGGATGGCGAACGGTACCGTATCACCTGTTCGCCTCAGGTCTTCTATGCTGATAAACTGAACTGAATATGATATCTGTGAATATCTTGTGCATCCCACATGCGAGGTGGTAGGTACGTTTCGTCATATATATGTATTTGTTTATATGTATTGTAAAGCCTAAGGGAAAGGCTTTGTTATGTTGCAATATCAACATGCAAGGAAAAACTTTTCTTGCAAGCTTTGGTGAAGAAGGAAGAATAAAGTGACTTACAATTACAATCCAGTAACTGTGCAACATAATCTTTGTAATTACATTAGTAAAAAAAACACGCTAAAAAAAATGCCGGAGTCATGCTTATCTGCAGTTGGGTGTGCCAAAGATGATGCAACAGCTGATCGCCAGTGTTTACACTTTCTGACGGGACTACACTCACTCGACGCCAACCTTGTTTCTCGCGGCTGTCGCTGGATGTTATTTACTACGCATGCGCTCCTGCCATTGACACTTATTTGCACACGTACTCATACGCAAGGTAAAAATAAAGTTGAATTTATCTGAACCGGTGACCTGCAAGACTGGTAGTGAGAGAATAACTTTCAAATCGAGACACATCGAGCAATCCATTTCGCGCCGTCAAAAGTAGCGCCATAAAGGAGACCAGGTGTTTCGCGCTGACTTTCCTCCCTCATTTGCAAGCTCTCGTGCGTCATGAAACCTTTTGGCCATTTCGCAATAACGGCCATAACGTCACACCTCCCACCTGAAGACCCCTCGCCGAGGACCCTAATCGGTGATTTACGTATTTCCCTCAGCCTTTCTCCCGTCTAACGTCATTATTACAGCTTTCTCCTCTCCTTGCTGGTTCTCCCCGTGCCAGGTGTGTGCGTGTGTGTGCAACTCTGGCCCGCGGCGGAGAGCGGTTGGCCGAGGCACACCTCGGCGTTCGGGGCGAGCAACACCCACGGCCCGCTCGTGGCCAACACCCTCACCCCCCCCTCCCTTCCTCCTCCTCCTCCTCCTCCTCCTCCTCCTCCTCCTCCTCCTCCTCCTCCTCCTCCTCCTCCTCCTCCTCCTCCTCCTCCTCCTCCTCCTCCTCCCTTTCTCTATTTTCCTTCCCTTTACAAGACACTTAAGTAATGGGTTATTACTTATGGAAATGACGGCTTTGAACGCCTTCGAGGTGTTGACTACTTAATGATCCCCCTGTTGTAAAAAAAAGAAAAAAATATGGGTCGCCAAGAAGAGACTCCTCGCCGCATTGCAACAACAATGGGACATGAGGAGGCTTTCACGGGAACGTCCCCTAACTCCACAGCTCGGAGTACTGAGCGAGGAGAGTGGCTGTTGATACTCACGGCGCCGTAAGTGGAGCGAGAAACATAAGGAAGGTGTTAATTTACTCAACGTAGAGTCACGGCCGAGAGCCCAATCTTGACACTCAAACAGTACAATACAACCCGTAAAAAAGGGGGGGGGGGGGTTGGGGCTGCGATCATACGGCAGTGAAGTTCGGGTGAAGGAGGTTGAGGCGGAGAGCGTCTGCTTCGGTAGAGTATGGGGATTGGCGGGATGCGGGAGGCTCTCGGATCCTCTCCCAGCACGCACGAGCAACTTCTCCATTACCATAACTTTGGCGATGTCCTCGCTCCTTACGCTCCCTTGTCCCCCTCCCTGCCTTGCCTTCTTAGCCTCCCTCCTTCCCTTGACTCCCTGTTTCCTTCCCTCAATCAACTACCTCTATCTCTCGTCTACTTCTCCCTCTCCCTCTCCCTCTCCCTCTCCCTCTCTCTCTCTGTCTCTCTCTCTCTCCCTCTCTCTCCCTCTCCCTCCCTCCATCCTTTTCCCCTCCCCTCCTCTCCTTTCCTCGAGCCCCCAGACGTTACACTGCAATGTAACGTAACCCTCTTGCTCTCCTCAATATTGGAAGAGAATGGAAGCGAGATTGCAAGTCATCATCCTGGCATTTATCTACGTCAGGAACACGAGAGGATCCACGGAAGAAGTTACTAATTCTAAAGGGAGTATTAAATGATACCATGATATCCAAAAACAATAGAAAAGCGACCATAAAACCGATTCCACTAATTTCATAAAACTGATAAAACTAGCACGAACTTTCCAACAAGAACCCCAACGAAAAAAAAATATATGTAGGACGAAACTAGGACAAAAAAAATGCATTTGTTCACAGCATCTTTCATCTCCGGGCTACATTTGCTCATATCCCTTGGTCGGGAGGCGCTAATTGTCGCCCAACGTGCAAGCTTTTCAGGTCCATTAAACAGACCGTCTCGGGAGCCTCACTCGCACAAAAGGGCCTTGCACGCCACGCCCGCAGCACCGACCGCCCAGACTCGTGAATAGCGGCCCCTCCCCTTCCGCCCGACACAAATACATACACTCGTCTTTGCTTTCATGCACTTTACTACTCCTCGTACCGCTATCCCTCACGCCCATCCCACCTGTCCTACTCCCGCTTCTCACACCTCACGCCCACCCCACACGCGCCCCTTACACCTCACGCCCGCTCCTCCTCCGCCCACCCCACACCACCGAAGAAAGAGTAGCGTTTCAGGTTCAGCGCAAGAAATGGCGAGAGAGAGAGGGCGAAAGGGAGGCGGAAAGACAAATATATCGAGAAGAGAAGAAGACACAATGGTGGAGTAATACCGGAGGAAGGACGAAAGAAATGGATGAATGAGAGGACTGAAAACTGAAAGAATTAAAGGAGAGAAAGGGGGAGAGGAGGATGAAAGATGGATAACAAAGGAGACGAATTAAAGGGAGAGAGAACGCGGTGGAGAAAGGACACCGTGAATAATGAAGAAGGCCGAGTGCATGGCGCAGAGGGAAGGGAGGAAGAAGGGAAGCGAGGAGAACGAGGGGAGGGGGAGGGAAGGAGGGAGAGGCTGAGAAGGCACGAAGAGGAGGGGGAGGAGGGGAAGGGAAGGGGAGGGAAGCTGAGGATGCATGAAGAGAGGGAGGGAGGAGGGGGAGGGGGAGAGAAGGGGGAGGGTGACTGAGAATGCGCGTAGAGGAGGGGGAGGAAGAGGAGAGGGACAAGGCGACAGAGGGGAGGAAGGAAAGAAAGAAGAAAGGAAGAAAGGAGGGAGGGAAGGAAGGAGAGAAGAATAAAAAGAAGAAAAAAGAAGATGAAAAATAATAAGAAAAATAACAAGAAAAATAACAAGAAAAGGATTAAGAAAAATAAGAAGAAAAAATAAGGAAGAGGAGGAGGAAAAGAATATGACGAGGAGGGAAAAGAGAAAAAGTAAAAAACACGAACATAGAATCACTAATAAATAGAGAAGAGATAAGCAAGGGATAAAGAAACAGGCAAAGGGGGATGCGGTGGAGGAGGAGAGGAAAAGAAGGACACACACATACATACATACATACATACATACACACGCACACGCACACATACGCACACACACACGCACACACACACACGCACACATAAACGCACACAGACACACACACACGTACACAGACAGCTTCCCAGACGAACCCAAGATGGAAAAGACGCAAACACTGATTTATGGAAAAAGGCCAAGGCATAAGATCGGTGGTGGAGGTGGGGGTGAGGGTGAGGGTGGGGGTGGGGGTAGGCCGGAGGGGGGGGTGGTAGGAGCCGCCTTCTCGCAGACTTGTAAATGATCAACGATTTTTTAAGCTTTGGAAAGGGGTAGAGGGTGGCTTAGTGTGGGTTGGGGGGGGGGGGGGGGGAAGTGGGGTTGGGTAGAAGCGGGGATTGGAGGATGGGTATGGGTATGGAGGTGAGGGCGTGGGTGGGGGTATAGGTAGGGGTGGGAGTAGGGGTATGGGTGGCGGTGGGTGTGGGTATGATTTGGGAAAGGGGAGGGTTACTACTGTGGGTGTGGGTTATTGGGGGCAGGGCGGAGGGGGGGGGGGGCACAATCGACGTCTCCCCCAGACATCTCGACTTTTTTTCCAATCGAACAAAACGTCCATCCGCGACGGCCGGCCAGCGTGTAATAACCTCAGGCCTTAAAGGGCACCGCTGATCCGCTCGGCAATCAAGGCGTGTCGCCCGCTATAGGCCACGACTATTCAGTTCAAATAAGCAACCGACGAGAGGGAAATTAATTGCAATCAACAAGAAGGAAATTGATTGCTCCATCGAGACTCTCCTCCCTCAAGTTGTGCCTCGTTAACCCCCTCGATGTTCTCCTTAATCAATATATCTCCCTCGCGTCCTTCCGTCCTCGGTGTAATTAGTGCGTTAATATCATTCAGAGGTGGATATTGCAGAATTCAATATATCATCTTTAAAGAGAAAAAAGAAAAGTGTAAGCGCACGCGAGGCTAAGAAACAAAAACCCCTGAATACAGAATCATGAAAATGAGCCGAATTAATTCCCTCCGTAACCAGTTCAAACGTGACACATTCTGATCCCCAATGTTGCACAAATTCTCGCTTTCCTGCTCGGCCTTTTGCAAGACCCCCCCCCCCCCCATTCCCATTAACACAAACTCGATCCTACCTTCTGCCTGGGGTCGGCCGTGGCGTCGTAGGGGCCATTGTGAGCTTCTTCGTGCAGGGCTCCCGAAGGAGAGCGGGAGGCGTAGGGCGACGAGGCGGGGGAGTGGCCGTTGGCGTCGTAGGGGGCTGGGCTGCTGCGGCCGGAGCTGCGGCTCTGCTCTCCGCGTCGCCACGGGAAGATCACGCTGGAAGGAGAGAGGTCACGGGTTAGGAGCGAGGTCAACGAACGTCAGAAGAAAATGTGCTTGGACGAAGGAGGAAAAACATATTCCTGGATGTAAGACGGGAGTCGAGAACACATGCATAAGGGATATTGCATGGGAAAAGAAACATTAAGCGAGGTAAAAATGCCCGTCATAACACTTTATGCGAGTGAATGACACTATATTTAAAAAATGCAGTCACGAGTTCGCCAGAACACTTTCTGCAAAACTCCCGTGCAATAAACTCACTCCAAGACCTATGTTTAGCTGACCTTGAAAGGACTCACTGATCTGGAAACACGTGCGAGGTGCAAGGGAGGGAGGAGAAAGGGGGGGGGTGATGGGGGGAGGAGGAGAAAGAGGAGGAGGAGGAGGAGAAAGAGGAGGAGGAGGAGGAGAAAGAGGAGGAGGAGGAGGAGAAAGAGGAGGAGGAGGAGGAGGAGGAGGAGGAGGAGGAGGAGGAGGAGGAGGAGGAGGAGGAGGAGGAGGAGGAGGAGGAGGAGGAGGAGGAGGAGGAGGAGGAGGAGGAGGAGGAGGAGGAGGAGGAGGAGGAGGAGGAGGAGGAGGAGGAGGAGGAGGAGGAGGAGGAGGGGGAGGAGGAGGAGGAGGAGGAGAAGGAGAAGGAGAAATAGGAGAAGAAGGAGAAGGAGAAGGAAGAGGAGAAGAAGGAATAGAAGCAAGATGATGAGGTGGAGGAGATTGAGGAGGAGAAGCGAACTTGGAAGGTAACTGGCGGGGTTTTGCCTAAAAAAGGAAAAAAAAGCGAAAAAATGTAGCGTCATGTGGACATCCCTCCTCCATCTGCCTTTGCTCCCCCTCGCCCCCAATTGCTCCACTCCCCACCGCTTGCTCTTCCTCCCCCAACCATTGTTCTCCTCCCCCTCCCCTTCCACTTGTAACCCCATCGCCCCCATCGGGAAGTTGAAATTACAGTGATAAACCGCACCAGACGTTAGATTACAGCTACGTGGACTCAGCGCCGGCCAAACATCGGGCTCTGCGCAGAATCGGCGACAGGGAGAGGGAGAGTGAGAGGCGAGATGGAGAAAGAGAGATGGGAAGGGAGAGGAAGAGAGAGGGAGATTATAGAGAGATGGGAGAGGAAGAGAGAGGGAGAATGCAGAGAGATGGGAGAGGAAGGGAGAGGGATAATGTAGAGAGATGGGAGAGGAAGGGAGAGGGATAATGTAGAGAGATGGGAGAGAAGAGAGGGAGAGATGAGAAGGGAGAGGGGAAAATGCAGAGAAAAGAGAGGGAAGAGAGAGAGAGAGGGAAAAGAGATGGGAGAGGGAGAATACAGGCAAAAGTGAGGAGAGAGATGGAGAGAAAGAGAGCTGAGAGAGAAGAGCGTGTGACAGAGAATGGGAAGAATGGAAAAAATAAGGAAAAAGAGGGGAAAGGGGAGAGAAAGAAAAAGAGGAAGAAATGATACTAAAGAAGAAAAGAAGGGAGAAAAGGGTAGATAGAAAAAAAGAAGACCGTTAAAAGAGGGAGAGGAAAGCGAAGAAAGACAAAGGACACTTCCGGGTCAAAGTTCACGAGGGAGAGAGAGCAGGGAAAGGCCGAGGAGGAGAGAGCCAGAGGAGGGTGGAATTAAAGGGCTCAATAGGAGAAGAAATGAAAGGTTGAGGGTGACAAACGGAGGGGAGGAGGAAGGCGCGGAATTATGTAGAGAGAGGAGAGAGAGAAAGAAAAGATGAAGATAAGAGAGAAGAAAAAGAAGAAAAGAACAGAAGAACAGAGAGAAGAAAATTAAAAGAAAATACAGAAGAAAAAGTAAAGAAAGAAGAAAAGGAACAGAAGGAAGAAAAGAATGAGGAAAAATGAAATATGAAGAGAGAGAAATAAAAAACAAATGAATAATGGTAAAAATGAAAGGAGGGCTGATATGAGTAACAAAATACGAAATGACAGAAACGAGTGTAAAAGAGAAGCAAAGAAAGGGGAAAAACAAAGAAGCAAAGAAAGCAAAAATAAAATCATAACTCACATACCAAATGTAAAGAAGAAAAAAAATAAGAAAACCCACTGCATTAATACATCTGTACTAAAGTACATCAATTTTGCAACAATGTACGTTAAAAAAAAACAATATGAGAAATAAACACTCTACCCAAAACTGAAACACACCCAACATTTCCATCCTGCAATGATTTTAGTATCGTAAAATAAAAATGACTTCGACAATTATTGGAATCCTCTCTTGAAAGGCAACCCGTCCTTGCAAGTCCTTGAAAGTGAAGTAAAAAATGTCATTCCAGAGACAGTGATGCAAGAAATTCGCTTCTCTGCCTCTCAGATTTTTTTTGACAGTGGACGTCAAAAATAAACTCACTTCTAAAAATACAACAGGAAGAAACAAATCATGACTGATAACACTACATGTATTGGTTAATAAATTTTGAGGATAACACAGACAATTGTTAAATGTGTATCAAGTTACAATGATGAGAAATAAAGCTTAAAAACTACAGCCATGAAGGGTCGAGAGCAACTTTTTTTCTCACGTCTCTGGCAGAATCACACGTCTGCCGTTCTATCCTGGTAACTTTTTTCTTTTCCTTTTTTTAAACCAAGGTGAACTTTTTAAAATTTCAATGCAAAATAAAAACAATTGGTGCAGGATGACAGCACCAAAATGTTGTCTTAATTGGTCTCAATTATACAGGTGAGTCGAATGAAGAGGAAGGATAAAAACAGGTCCACTAATATGACACTATGGCCCTTGAAAAGAGGCAGGCCACAGGTCGTTTCTGTACATATACATTTATTTTTGAATTTCTAATGGGAAAAGGCAGACAGCTCAGCCTTCATAGAGAGTTAAAGGTAAACCCATCAATTTAAGTGAATGGACTTGAACAAAAAAAAACTGATTTTTCACAGTTATTAGTAACAATTTTTAAGCACATGATTAGTAAATTACCATACAAAAACAAATAAAATACATGTGTTCATGTCCCTTGAATCCCTTATCAATTTCAGGTGCGTCCAGCATAATACTGCAGATAAATAACAACTTTGAGCAACATTTCAATACAGAACACAAAGAAAAAAGAAGAAACACATGGCCACGTACATGCAAGGCACGGCAAGCAACTTCCGACTTAAATACTACAAACAGCAACATGAATTCACAACAGCAAGCATCAAAAGCTTTGCAAAAATAATTCCCTCGACTATCTCGGGGCCGTTCTTTTTTTTAGAACTTTGGGATTCGGGCGCACCTGCAGCGTACGAAGACCTCTATTCACTAGGTTAATAAGACGTATTTCCCCTTGGCTCCCTTGATTACGGCGAGGGACAGAGGAAACCTTTGGAACTAAGAAAGTGACGTTATCAAGCTTGGGGTTAAGGGAATGGATCCTTTTGTGATATTTTTCTTGTCTTTCTTTTCACGCAGTAATTAGCCAAGTTTCCAGACTCTGTGGTATCAACACTGTGTCACTCGCCTAGCCGTGGTAATCAATATCAAAACACAATGCTATTTTGACTCTTCAGATAAAATTGGGCACTTTATATACCTCATTAGTCTTAGCCAGAGGCAGATTCCATACAAACATTAAATATAATGGTTATAATTAGGCTCGGTATCCCCATGCCAGCCGTTTACATCCCGAAACCTATTCTGTCGATAATGACTGTTTAATGACGTTCCAACTTTACCCTCTCGCTCGGGAAATACACGATACTTTTAGAAGAAAATAAATAAATCATAAATACACATTGCAGGATGAAATTAATCACAATTACCTCTATCATACAAAATACAATACATTTTCCCCCTCATTGCGTTTCCGCCGTGTGCGAAATCGTGAGGACGAAGCCGAAGCCAAAGCCCAAAAGTTCTCACAGAATGGGATTATAGTCCTTACGGATCCCGGTCGTTGGGCACAGTCGTCTGAATTCAGCCGAGGGAATATGAAGTCCTTAAAACAATTCCTCGCCAGCGTTCAGGTCAGATCAATTAACCCGGACTCGTTTAGTGATCCCGTGGGAACGGTGGAAGAACGCCCTTAGTTTTGTCCAAGACGTTATTCAGGAGGGAGAGAGAGAGAGAGAGAGAGAGAGAGAGAGAGAGAGAGAGAGAGAGAGAGAGAGAGAGAGAGAGAGAGAGAGAGGCGGGGAGGGGGGTGGGGTAGAAAGAGAGAAAGATAAAGATAAAGATAGAGAGAGAGAGAGATAGAGAGAGAGAGGTAGGGGGAGAGAGAGATAGATAGATAAATAGATAGATAGATAGATAGATAGATAGAGAGAGAGAGAGAGAGAGAGAGAGAAAGAGAGAGAGAGAGAGAGAAAGAGTTCAAATTCAAATTCAAAAACTTTACTCCATAAATTACTATGGTTATTCCTTTTACATAAATAATTCGTTGCAAAATAATATCCATATTATTCATTTGTTGTATGTTTGATACATTATCACAACTGACAATTTAGGAAATGTTCATATAATCTAGTTTTGAAATTATAGAAGTTAGTGATGTCCTTAACATTATGAGGTGGCAGGTTCCAAGTCAGGGGTTCACGTATTAGCATTTGCCTTGTCCCTATTTCCGTGTGTGATCTCTTGACATAGAGAGAATTTACTTGTGTTCGAACACCTGATATGTTCCCCATTGTTTGTAAGTGAGAATCCATTGTGGATAATTCATATGAATGATTTTATGAATGAGAGAGAGAGAGAGAGAGAGAGAGATAAAGAGAGTGATAAACAAAGAGAAAGAGAGAGAGAACGCAAGAGAAAAAGAAAATGAAAGAGAGAGAGAGAAAGAGAGAGAGAGAGAGAGAGGGCAAGATAAAAAGAAAATGAAAGAGAAAGGGATAGAGAGAGGGGGTTAGATAAAGAGAGAAACAGAAAGAGAAAGAGAGTGATAGAGAAAGAGAGAGATAATGGGAAAAAGAGAGAGAGATAGAGAAAGAGGACTTTCCTAAAGAAGAAGAAAAAAAAAAAAAAAAAAAAAAAATACCATCCAGGACAAAATAACAGGACTATCTTCCACTACCATCTCTACCCCCCCTCCCCCCCACCCCGACTCAGACCTCTGGCTAGTGCTTGAGGATGCTCCGATTTTTCTGGAAGCCTTTCACTGATTAGTCGGCGAGTCAGTCGTCAAGCTCAGAGACCCGTGCCATTCACTGTGACTGAAAGAGGAGATTGGCAAGGGATTATATATTTATATGCGGCCCAAGATTCTCGGGGAGGCGAAGGGGTGGAGTGAACCTCTGATTCACGCTCTTCCTCTTCAAGCGGGGGGGATGTAAACGTAAGGGTTGCCAGATGTCGCAATTCGTTGAAATAGGTATGCAAAAATAAATATGTGAAGGAGAGTGAGAGAGAGAGAGAGAGAGTGAGAGTGAGAGTGAGAGTGAGAGTGAGAGTGAGAGTGAGAGTGAGAGTGAGAGAGAGAGAGAGAGGGAGAGTGAGAGTGAGAGAGAGAGAGAGAGAGAGAGAGAGAGAGTGAGAGAGAGAGACTATGAGCGAAAGAAGAAGACTAAGAAGACAAAGAAGAAAAGAAGAGAGAGAGAAACAGAGACAGAGATTGTAAACGGCCGTAATCACTCTTGCTTATATATAAATATAAATATATATATACATATATATATTCATATATATGCATAATAGAATATATATATATATATATATATATATATATATATATATATATATATATACATATATATATATACACACACACATATATATATATATATTTGTGTGTGTGTGTGTGTGTGTGTGTGTGTGTGTGTGTGTGTGTGTGTGTGTGTGTGTGTGTTATATATATATTTGTGTGTGTGTATGTGTGTGTGTATGTATATATATATGTGTATGTATATATATATATATATATATATATATATATATATATATATATATATATATATATATATATATATATATATATATATATACAACACACACACACACACACACACACACACACACACACACACACACACGTACACACACACACACACACACACACACACGCAAATATAGAAACATACATACATACATACAAACATACATACATACATAATTTTATACAACAAGCATACAACCACAAAGGAAATAAACACAACGGGGCCAGAAGCAATTAGGAGAACAAGGAAAATCATAATTAATTACAGCCACTTATAATCAACGGGAATAAGATACCGCAAAGATCACCATGAAAAGGGTAATAAAGAGAAGACAAAGGAATGGTGGGGGAAGAGGGATGGGGGGGGGGGGTTAGTGGATACGGTGGTAGGGGTGGCAGGGAGTATAGGGGATGGGGGGGGTGTAGGGTAGGGATGAGGGGAGATGTCTTTGCTTTTTGTTTGTTTGTTTTTTCTCTCGTTCTTGTTATGAAAGAGGTGTGTGTTTGTATGGTAAGGGTAATTGTAATGATGGTGATGATGGTAATGATCTTTACATTTATAATGATAACAACATCAATAGAAAAGAAGATAGTGATTTCATAATGGTAATGATGTTAATAATAACAATGATAGTGTTAACAAAAGGCTAGTAATGATAATTGCACTAGTAACAAATAATAACAATTATAGTAATAATGATAATAATGATGATAATGATACTTATAAGGACAATGATAAATATAATAATATGATAACTATAATCATCAAGGTAATGGAATGAATAGTATTAGTATCATTGATATTCATAAAAAAAATATATTTTTAATAAAAATAAAAATAAGATCACTCAAATTAATGAAAAACAACAAAAACAACAACAATAAGATTAACATCAATAACAATAAGAAAATCAAAGGAATGTGGCAAATACACAAAGCCAAGGAATATGTGGCTCGTTCTTCATCTTTCTCATTCATATTAAGAAAACTTGGCGACATGTTCCTCATCTTATCCATAAGGGAATTTACCCGTAAAAGTTTGGCAAAAATCTCCTGCAAAAAAGTGTATACAAAGTTGCATTCGTCTTGCAGGCGTTCTTCCGTGCAATGTTGCGGTATTGCAGGCTCATTACCGTGCTGGATTAGTTGATTTTTTGATTGTTATTAATTTTAGTAAGAATGATTTTGTTTGTGTATGTATGTACATATGCATATATATAT
>BOPN01000867.1:237500-243174 GCA_017312705.2 Penaeus japonicus | reverse complement strand
TCTCTCTCTCTCTCTCTCTCTCTCTCTCTCTCTCTCTCTCTCTCTCTCTCTCTCTCTCTCTATATATATATATATATATATATATATATATATATATGTAACCCACTAACTGTCACCGGTTATCACCCGGTGGGAAATGACATCACACGTTGTAAGCCGAAGAGTAAGACAGACGTTCACTTGTCACGTTCTTTATGGCCTGTTAAATACACTTACCTCAAGCCGAAGACTGGAGGTCAGAGCTGTCTGTGATCCTTCTGATCCAGGTTCCTTCTGCTAAGTAACCCTCTCTCTATCTTGCCTGTGCATGGCTTTTGAGGTACTTTCTCTGCCCCAGGGCTTCCGCTAGCAAACAAAGCCGCAGGAGCCAGCTGCAGTTAAAGACTGAAGCGGACACAGGAAGCAGGAAAAGCCAGGTCAAACGGAATGCCTACCTCACAACATTGAACTAATACAGTGAAGCACAATTTCTCTCTCTCTCTCTCTCTCTCTCTCTCTCTCTCTCCCTCCCTCCCTCTCTCTCTCTCTCTCTCTCTCTCTCTCTCCCCGTCCTTCTCCAGGTATTCTTTCTACATTCAAGTGTGTATGCGTGACCAGCCTATATAAAGAAAACTTGCTCGATCATACGATTTCTCTGCCATCCACCTTGCACTTTACATTATGGGACGACGTCATAATCAAGGCAATTATATCATTATCAACTTTTCCCTTGTGTTTCCCTTTGTCACTTTCTATGCTGATACGCTTGCGCCGCTCTCCTTCACACGGTGTCCACACAAAACACGTGGTCACGCCCGGCAGGTGGACATAGCCCGGGGCAACGAGCTAAACTTATGGGAGTTATTTACAGGAGCGAAAGTCCCATCCCAACTTTCCTAGCGAAGGGAAATCAGCATGGCGTCAAGGTGTAGACTACAGTGATACACTTTACTGTATGTTCATTTACTGCATTTCATTCGTTAGCGTCGTTGTGCCAAAGAACCTGTACAACCTTGTTCTACCTTTCCGTAGAACTTCGTCTGTGCGGCCTTCGTTATTGTGCGATGATAGTGTTAACTCATATCTGGTTTACGTTGCCCAATCAACCCCCCCCCCTCCCATAGGCACTAGACGTACAAGAATATCTGCCACAATCTTCCTTAAGTGATGCCCATTGAAGCAAAGGTGCCAGGGCGCGGCTGATTAATGAGATATGCGGTCTGTCTTTTTTTACGGGGTGTTTGTATCTTTGTGAAGGGAGATGAAGCGTAACACGGAGCTTGAGAGACATGTCTTTATTTGGCACCTTTGTCTCAAACGTGCAATGACAATGCACGGTAGCAGAGGAAGGAATGTATCTCTTATCTGCATCATTTTTTCCTACCCTAATGCGCATGGATACTCTAGAATCGCAGTAGAAATGTTGAACAATTTTAAGAATGTATAAATATCGCAAAAATAAATACAATTTCACTTCACATTTGCGAGTACACCATTTAGCATTACTGAGAGTGATTATCATCGCATAGCGCCATTATGGTAATGAAACACATTGTGGGAGGAGACACTTGGCCCTCACCGCTAATAGTGCTTGTGTGACACAGGTCACGGGAAAGCTTGGCTGAAATAACAGCTGGGCACACAGACGCACACACACACACACATACACACACAAATATATAGCTAGATAGATAGAGAGAGAGGGAGAGAGCGAGAGAGAGAGAGAGAGAGAGAGAGAGAGAGAGAGAGAGAGAGAGAGAGAGAGAGAGAGAGAGAGAGAGAGGGAGAATGAGAGAGAGAGAGAGCGAGAGAGAGAGAGAGGAGAAAGGTGATGATAAAAGACAGAAGTAAGAAATGACGGTGAAAAAGTAAAAGAAAAGAGAGAAAGAAAAAGAATGAAACAAACGGAGAAGGAAAAAGAAAACTAAGGGGGAATAAATAATCTGAAGGAGATGAAAAGAAAAGAAGAAAAAGTGAAAAAAGAAAATAGAACAGGGAGACGAAAGAAAAAAGTGAAGGAGAAGAAAATAGAAAAAAAGGGAAAGAGAAAAACACGATGAGAAAGAAGAACAATAAATAAAGAAAAAGGAAAGAGAAAAAGAAGAAAGAAAAGCAATGAAGGGAAAGAGAAAATTTTAAAAAGATAAGAATAAAAAAGAAAACAAACTAAAGTAGAAGAAAACAGAAAGTAGAATAAAGATGAAAATAAAAGAAGAAAGGAGAACAACGAGAGAAAAAAAAACAAGATTAAGAAAGAATGAAAATAAAATTAAGACTGAATATAAAAAATAAAGAATAAGGAAGAAGAGCAATCAATAAAGAACTGATGATCTTGATAATCGTAATGATAATGGTAAAATACTATTACAAATGTTAAGGATAATGCTAATGATTATGATAACAATAATAGTGAGGATAACAATAGTAATATTGATAATCATGATGATGTTGATGATGATAATGATAACAATAATGATGATAGTGAAAGTGATAAGGAAAATAATAGAGAGAGAGAAGGAGAGAGAGAGAGAAGGAGAGAGAGAGAGAGAGAGGAGAGAGAGAGAGAGAGAGAGAGAGAGAGAGAGAGAGAGAGAGAGAGAGAGAGAGAGAGAGAGAGAGAGAGAGAGAGAGAGAAAGGGCTATCTGAAACAGGGCAGCGACATCGATGATTACCAGAAAAATGTTAACGAGCCGGAATGAAAAAAATCAGAGGCATTCAAGGTATCAAGATCGCTATGTCCGACTTTGTTTTTTTCATCAAGAGATTGTATGTTACTTTCACATGAGCAAGGACCCGCGCAGATGCTAAAATGCTACATCCCGCACGCATAATCACTCTAAATCAAATCTGAACATTCACAATAACTATAGCGTAACTGATAATCTTCTGATAATGTATATGAGTTCGCTTCGCTTCCCTTTTTTGTTTTGTATTCGGTGCGCTGTGTTAAAAGGGTATCTCTGGCTCCCATATCGACCTCCCTTCTTGTGCCTCCTCTTTGTTCTATGTTCATGTTTCTAACGTTAAGAGGCATTGTAAAAATCGCCTCATTTACACATAAGTGGATTGTAAATCATAAATATAATCAGCAGACAAAAGGGTGAGTCATGGTAAGGCGATGGAAGCCAAGAGCAATAAAATTTCTACATTTGCTCCAAAAAGCACGAAAAGGCAAATAAAGTGATGGCCAAATTTGCATCAGTCGGCCGAAACGAGAGATTTAAAAAGGCCGGCGCCTCACTTGTTAAAACAGAGGTGTTCGGAAGACAAAGAATATGCAAGGGCGGAACACATGTTTGTTTTATCATACACAGCCTGCATGCTCAGAAACAGGGTGTGGGAATAACGTGGCAAACAGATCGTTGTTTTTATTCATTTATTAACAAAGATTCGCGTACACACTTGATTCCTTTTTTCTAATCTCGAGCATGAGCATACAGTTGTTCTCACCGAATCAGGTTTTGCATAATGACTTGACGTGGCGTTGCAACATCTACAGACACCTGCAGAATGCTGTACCTTAATATACACCGGCGATCTCCTTCCCTCGTGCACGGCATATGCTTAGGCATGCATCTGGCGTACGCTGGCATCGGGAGCATCCACATGCCACATGAACACATGGAGACCCTCATGAACTCGTCGTTAGAGCACAACTTGCAGCAGGAGATTCAGCTGAAGGAATTTAGACGCGGGCGACATGTGCGCTGCATCCATGGACGTTCTCGTCTGTTGCTTTTCGCTTGCATTAGTTTTTTATAACCTGTATATAACCTTTTTGTTTTTATCTCTGGTTTATATTAATATATTAGTTTCTTACAACCCAGTATATTTCTTCCAGCGTTGCATCGCAGTCTGTTTTTTATTCATTAAAATAAAAGGCTATCACCGGCCACAAACAACGCAGGAGCGGTCATGTGACTGGGAAAGGAAACAGTAACGCGCCATGCACAACGCCGATGAAAAAAGTGTGAAATAAAGCAGCCGACATGATCATTACCGACCTGTTCACCGTCCAGTACAACAGGTATTACATTTTTTCTTCAGTAATATTCATCAAACGATATGTCATTACTTGCCATCTTTCGTGCATCCAGGAAAAAAAGGAAAACGTACAAAAAAGCAAAGAAAAAAAGGACACCACGACTAATAATTTCGATCTAACACCACACCTTGCTGGTCATAGTTGGCAAGAATCATCAATAACCGTTATATCGTTTTCTCGATCACTGTTTTCAACTAAAGAAAACATGTATTCTATGATATCCCTCGTGCATTTATTTCAGGGGTAATGACCATCCTAGAGCTTGGATTTAAGTTATAACATCTAAGTGTTTGTTTTGTCATAGTGTTGCATCCAGGACTTTGTCTGGAAAAATAGCATATGGTGTAGTGTTTGACATAGAAAAAATATTCGAGTGTAGTGTTTTGCCCAGAAAAAAAATAGTCGAGTTTGGTGCTTTGCCCAGAAAAAAAATAATAGTCGAGTGTGGTGCTTCGTCCAAGAAAAAAATAGTCGATTGTGGTGCTTGCTCGTGTTCATACCATCGACGGAAATCTGTCTAAACTTTTCTAATAATACCACTATTGACAAACATTTGGTAAACGGTAATCTAGCTACACCCTCGCGCGATAGGAAGGGAAGAAGTCCCTCTGTTGATGGCGTAATCACCGTGGCAACATTGTCCAAACCAAAGTGGAAAGCGTATATGTGCGCACAACTACCAAACCGGGATGGAGAACCTATGCCCAGAATAGAAAAATTATTTCTAAAAATTATGAAAAGAATGATGATATAAAAAAAAAAATACTAGGCTCTGACGAAGGCACGGCGGGATGCAACGTCACTCTTGGCATCTCCTTGCAGAATCAACCATGCATGAAGAGCAATATAAAACAAGAGCAACCGACCCGAATAGTATCTTTGCTTAAACATATTGTAGCGTCGCTGTGATGATAATGAACCAAAATGATACCACTTACATTCCATTATTCCAGGTTTGAAAGTAAGTGGAAATATCAAAAAGAAATCAGATAATGATGCAATTACCATGACGTAACAAACTGCAGTGTCGAAACCAACTATATCATGATTAAATAAATAAGGTTATCACTTTGTCTTATTTCACTCTATATATACATATTGGAATGCTTACCTTTAAATGTAAATGATTCTATAAAAAAAATATGGAGTGTATATCTGTCAGACATATCTAGTCAGAAAAAATATACACACATACAAACGCACTTGTGTGTGTGTGTGTGTGTGTGTGTGTGTGTGTGTGTGTGTGTGTGTGTTTGCGTGTGTTTGTGTGTGTTTGTGTGGGTGTGAGTGTGTGTGTGTAGATAGAAAGATAGATATAGAAATTCAACGAGGATGGATCTGATAATTGTTTCTTTCCACGGGTTGCATTATCTAAAGCCAGCTTTCTATGCGTCCATTGCCTCTTTTATATCATATAACTAACGTGACTCACGAGTTATATCAAGTTTTGCATACTTGCACGGGAACGCAATCACGTCCATACATGCAAGCAAGTATCTATCTGTCTATCTACATACATGTGTGTGTGTGTGTGTATGTGTATGTGTGTGTGTGAGTGTGTGTGTGTGTGTGTGCATGTACGCGCGTGCGTGCCTACGTATCACGGGAGAAAGTGAAGCCAAATCTTGATTTTGTTTTGCTTAAAAAAT
>BOPN01000867.1:232500-235000 GCA_017312705.2 Penaeus japonicus | reverse complement strand
CAGAGAACAAGTTTTGCCTAGCAATGAAACAGAGGGAAAGACCAGCAAGAGAGAACCGCCGTATCATGACAACCTCCCCCCCCCCTCCCCAATCAACCTCGCCCCTGGGGTTATGACAGGAAGAATCAGTGTATGACTACATTTGGGAGCTGACCTTACATGACCTTATGTGGCTCTTCAAAGAGAAAATCAGGCTCCGACAGGTAACTGTACGTAGCATTATATTTCGGGGCGCTGCGAATGACAGTTCTTCTTGGTGAGAGCGAAAAGTTCGTGTGTTTCTGTTCACAAAGGATGTGCTATTTCTGTAACAAGGAAAAAATGTAAAAATCATATGCAGTCTTCCTCCTCTTTCTGCCTTTCTTTCTTTCTCTTTCTCGCTTTCTCGCCCCCCCCCCCCCCTCTCTCTCTCTCTCTCTCTCTCTCTCTCTCTCTCTCTCTCTCTCTCTCTCTCTCTCTCTCTCTCTCTCTGCATGCGTCTGTCCTCACACACACTCTAAAAGTATAATCCCCAACACAAAGGCAAGTTCTTGAGTGCGAATTCCGGTAGCCAAATGTGTCGACAGGGAAAAGGAAGACGAAATGAGTGCATCAATTACTCCCTTGAGGATGTAATTAAGAAGAACGGCTCTTTACAAACCCCCAACCCCATCCCCTTAACCCCCCTCCCCCCATCTCGGACGTCTACCACCTGCTGCCACCATCTCCCCAACCCCAAGTCTCCCCACACATGTTGGCAGCTTTACACAGGCGTGCTAAACTTCATTCCAGCTTCGGCGCTCGCGATGGGTAACCACTGCAACATTCGAAGGCAAATTGCTGTATTCGTGACGTACTTATTTATTTACATGCGATAATGCTAGGCTTTTCTCCGGATATTTAGTTTGAAGTGACTTTTCACTGGTGCAGCTTCCTGTGTTATCATTTCCTCATTACGGTGACTGTATCTTTAAGTTTGCGGGGGAAGTGAGGCGTCGGCATTCACGCTAGTCCATTTCGAAAATAAGAACTTTACACAGTTATCCACTTCCTCTTTTTCCATTGCCTTTATCGGACTTCAAACGATTGCAAAGCAAACTCTAACTACTTCAATAAAAAACGGGTGAAATCCTGAGAACGAGAGAAACGAAATCGCTATCATGGGTCAAGGGTCGTAGGGCGGAGGGCTGATGTGATATCGCATGGCCTTCCTTAATCCAACCTCCTCCTCCATCTTAGGCTTTCTTATATCTTGGGTTTCTTGGCACGTGACCTTAGAGCTTTATCGAACCATACATCGCATGGATGAAGCCTGCTCAGGTAACATAGTGAAATCGGCTTGGTATAATATGTCAATTTCCCATTTAGGACCAATGTGGTATAGACCTTACTCGTATGTATCATATGTGGCCTGAATACATATAGTACTCTAAGTAACCACATGGTGCAAAAATCTATATTGATATCCGAATAGTATGGTATACAAGGTCACATTTGTATTGCTATTCATCAGGAAAAAGTTCTATGTTAATGTTAATGTCTTAATGTTAATCTTCTAATCAGCAGAATTTCTAATGCTCTGCCGTGGCAGAATGTAATGCATCTGCAACATAAAAGCAAACCAGAAGCTTACTGGCTACAGGTGAGCAGTTCGGCGATCAATGGCTTAATTAGAATTTGACACCGTACGTGAAGCCCGACCAAGGACTGGTTGAGCAGCGCAGTCCCCTTGGAGGAGGTCGTGACTGCTTCCTCGTGTGCTTGTTTTCCGTGTTGGCTGACGCCGTGTGGCCGCCCCTCGTGTGCTGCTCGTCTCCTTCGCGATTAAAGCACAGCGACTGAGCGTGTGCTTACGGATTTTACCACTATTTCCAGAAACGTTGAAGGTTTTAGCGTTTAGAAGCATTTGATGACGCAGGCATTTCCTGCATGATTTTGCGGTTACAAATTGAAGACTCAAGAACGCCTTCGGACGCTGAGGCCATGAGTTCTAAAAGCACTTGGACACCGCCGATGCCTGACTACGAGTTTTGCAAGCAGTTTAACAGGTGGAGCAGCGATTGTTGCGAGCCCTTTGATGGCTGAAGGACAGTCTATGCTAGAATGTATTCCATCGCCTGCGCACGCCCGTTCTCCCTCCTCCGGTTGGAACATGAGCTTGTGAAAGTATCCAATGCAGAATGACATGCTCGCACCCGCCTAGACTTCATTCGATTTATTAAAAGATATATATTCTGATAACATCCACTGGCTGTCGTGTGACAAGCAAATGACAAGGATCTGCGGCTTGTTTGGGAAATGAATTCCCTATCAACTTGTTTTCATTCTTCTCTTTTCCATCATTTCTGTTCCTTCTTGTACTCCACTTCTCTCTCTCTCTCTCTCTCTCTCTCTCTCTCTCTCTCTCTCCTCTCTCTCTCCTCTCTTTACTTCTCTCTCCCTCCCTAACTCCCTCCCTCCCTTCCTTTCTCCCTCCCTCCCTTCCTTCCTTCATTCATTCATTCCTTCCTCCCTCTCTCTC
>BOPN01000867.1:222500-227500 GCA_017312705.2 Penaeus japonicus | reverse complement strand
ACTGCGAGGTGTCAATTTTTCATACGGTCATGTAAATCTATGGTAATCCCTATTTATATGGAAGCTAGTAATTATGTTATCGACATACCAATTGCGAAGAATAAGCCCGTTGTACTCAAAGCCCCGTGTTACAGAGATCCCGGGATGCTCCTCGAGTAGCAGGCCTGGCAGCATCCTGCGCCCTCGCGTGGTGCAAGCCCGCATGACCTTCACGGAGCCCAAAGAGCAAGGAAAGTCCCGCCTGCCCCGACCGACTCTCTCCGCAAGAACACATCGCAGCTGTTTTCGAGAAACTTTTCAGGTCAAGAACTTTTTAAAAAAGAAACAATTTCGCCGAATGCAATGCTCACACGGCTTGAAAGATGCCCGTACTCAAAGACAGCGATTACGGCCGGCCTTACATGGTGTCGATACTGTTTATTTACGTTCCACGGCGGGTAACTGATGGCGGGAGTGTGACCGCAAACAACACAAGGCAAGATCATTAAATCATCCTAAATCTCCTCCAGCGCCTACTGGCCAAAGAGATCGTATTTAATGAATTCGCTAAGCTGTTTATTAAATATATTATTATAATAGGAGTTAATTGTCTTGCATCAAATTATTAAAAAAACATGCATGACAATCTATATTTCTATCACCCTCATTATAATTTCAAACAATACACAAAAGTCCTAAATGACAAAAACGTTAAAGTGACACATAATTACGGCGCAACAAAGGAGCAGCAGGAAGACCCTGTGCTGTTATGTTATACACATCCCCCCCCCCCCCGCACCAAACACAACACTTCATTCAATCCACCTTTTGAATGCCTCATTTATACCAGTACTTAATTGCAATACAATTATACCTACTAGCATTCTGGCACCTACATGCGGCTGCAATAAGTTATGGACGAATATGAACACAAAAGTAGTTTCACATACATTAGGTAAACGCACATATGAATACATACGAACAATTTTTTTAATTTTATCACTTCTCTTGCAATGATTACCAATTATGTAAATCGCCATTTTGATTAAAAACGGTTGGTGGAACACTTCATTTGCATGATATGGAGATAAGTATTATGGTAAAAAGGGTTCATTATTAATAACAATGATCATCGTGTGGTTAAACGTGTGTTAAATAGACAGGTAGATTATTGGGTGGAACCTCAGACTGGAGGTTACAGGACGGGTTACGAAAACGACATGAAAACGAAAACGGATGAAGAAAACGTAGATATATGAAGAAGGGAGACAAATAAATCGGTGGAAGAGAAATGAAATGAAACAAAACGCAAGAAAATGAAGAATTAAGAAAAACAGAAAAGGTCAACACTTATTTTTTTTCTTTTTCAGATGGCGGTCATATACTATATAAAGCGACACACGAAATTTACGCATTACGAACACACCAAGGGGCGTACACGGCCACTATAGCCTCACCCCCCCTCCTTTCCTACCCCTCAGGGACCACGCCCCTGAAACTGATCTTAGACAGATACAAACATCAGGTGAAGCAACAACGCGGGGAGCATTGACGGAAGGCTGACAGGTGATTCAGGAAACACATGACAGGCTTTTGTAGTGTCGACGTTATTTAAAATCCGGATGAAATTAACACATACGTTAGAAAGAGAGAGAGAGAGAGAGAGAGAGAGAGAGAGAGAGAGAGAGAGAGAGAGAGAGAGAGAGAGAGAGAGAGAGAGAGAGAGAGAGAGAGAGAGAGAGAGAGAGAGAGAGAGAGAGAGAGAGAGAGAGAGAGAGAGAGAGAGAAAGAGAGAGAGAGAGAGAGAGACAGAGAGACAGAGAGAGAGAGAGAGAGAGAGAGAGAGAGAGAGAGAGAGAGAGAGAGAGAGAGAGAGAGAGAGAGAGAGAGAGAGAGAGAGAGAGAGAGAGAGAGAGAGAGGGGTAATGCGCGAACATAGCGTGTGTAAGAGCACGCATTCTAATTAGCACCAAAGAAATACACAGTAATGGAAGTGACATTTTCTTGCAAAGGAATTTTCTAATTAACTGCAACCATTACCTGCAATTTCAGTCTCCCTTTCTCCCTCGCTATCATATTTGAGGCTGACTGCGCCATCTCAAATGCCCAGACGTCACTGAATACTTAAATACCACCTCTAGTTTGCCAGACCACACATTTTCGTGTTTGGACCTCTGGCCTTTTTAAGGAGAAATTGCAACTGAAAATATCTAAACGTGATGTGTTATTCTAAGAAAAGTTTGAAAATGCGATATATACATACACACACATACATACATACATACATACATATATATATATATACATATATATATATATATATATATATATATATATATATATATATATATATATATATATATATATATGTTATCTTACCATCCCATTACCATTATATAATTTTTTTCTTTAAGGGTGTAGCATCTTTCCGCCATCCTCATCATTAACACTGATGGGCAATGTATGCTTTAATGTTTGAGGTATTAAAAGATTTTATAATAGACGGTGTTTAAAAGAGTTCCGAATTAAATAAGAAAATTAAGAAAGAGATGTATAATATTAAGACACAAAGATTAGATATATATCTTTTTTAAGGTTGATGAGTTTAAATCTCGTTAAAAATAACTCCCAACCACCATAGACAAACATCAACATCACAACCATCTATATATCTCCAGCATTATCATGATCACCAGTAAAATGGTCTCTGTTCCTCAGCATATACAAAGACCCTATCTACACCATCTCCCAACACCATAAAGAAAATCAGCTCACCGTCACCACCACAACACAAAAGAGCAAGTGATAAAAGTCAATTAATCTTTCCTCATCAAATATTTTAACTCATTACCGTCTGGCCGACTCGCGTGATACATCCTTAAGAGTGAGACCAAGATTCCTCGCCCTTTTATCGGCGGGCATCAGACCTGCGCGCTCGCCGATAAGCCCAAAAGGTCAGGCCAGGTGAGCCGCCCACAGAAGCCGAGAAGCCAAGGGCGGCTACTACCCAAATAAGGGCAATGGTTCAACGGTCAACACGTCATTTTCTAGTAGCCGAGGTTGTCTCTCGTGTGTACTTGTTGACTTGCTTTGGTCGGTAGCTCCTTCCTTGGTTTTTTCGCGTTTTGCCTATATATTGCTAGGCTCTTTAAAAGCTACTTCAAGTACATTTGTAAAAAAAAAAGAAGTGGTGAGACAAATTATTGGTTGTAGCTATTTGTCGTTAGTTCTTTTTTTTTATAACAAAACGACAAACATGTTTTACTGCTGTCATTTTCATGGGTGTTAGTGCTTCGCTCTCCGTGTTCTTTAAGCAAGACTTGCGCCGCAGAGTTCACTCCTGTTGTCCATCTACCTAACTTCTCGATTTTCAACGACACTGAGTAACTAACCCACTTTTCGTGTCAAGTCATAACTTTTTTCATCCTTTAATTTCCTTATTCTCCGCTCGGAGGCAGAGTGTCTCAACCCTTGCACAAACGACATGTTGTACACAACCTTGCGTAGAAAAGTATGACGTGGTAAAAAGTGATACTGTTGCCTTCTACGGCTTAAGCACATTGTAAAGTCACCAATGCGCTTTTACTCTTGAATTTCAAAGTATTCACCGAAACAAAAACAGAAAGAGACTAAAAGCCTCGTCCTTCAAACGTACCTTATTTCAAAATAAAGGGAATGGCAAGGACACCACAGACCCGAAACCCTCCGAACATCCAGCTAAGACGAAGACACCCCTCAGCCAACAGCCTCTCCCGGAACTCCCTCGCACCTCAGCCTAAACGCCGAGGGAATCGCCGTCTCATTCACTCCATCAATCTCGCCCTCCGATTCGTAGCTCCGGGGAGGGAATGTCTGCTGTGTATCAACGAGTCATCCTGTCACGCGCCGCCATCGTGACAAAGTGACAGGCAGAGGCCGGAGAGGCGGAGGAAGGCGCCCGTTACAAACACTTCAGGACATGACCGCAAATAACGCAAGACAGCGATTTTTTCTGCCGTTTTAAGACGCGCCATCACGGTTTTGTGGGCAATTTCGTTGAACGGGAATCTGGATTGGGGCGCCGATCGACGTTCAAGTCATCAGAGTCATGATTCTGGCTTCTTATAATCAAGGAAGGTTTGGGATGGGAAAGCATTTCGTCTTGCGAAACAAAGAAAACATGT
The DNA here is from genome assembly GCA_017312705.2 of Penaeus japonicus. NCBI lineage: Eukaryota > Metazoa > Arthropoda > Malacostraca > Decapoda > Penaeidae > Penaeus > Penaeus japonicus. The sequence continues at coordinate 223,358 of BOPN01000867.1, read as the reverse complement.
GTCATGAAACCTTGAATTGATTTTTAAAAATCTAACGGAAATTGAATCATCAACCAGCATCCATTATTTTTTTTATTACTTCAAGCATCCCCCCCCCCAAAAAAAAAAGAAATAATAAAAAAAGATAAAATAACATTTAGCTAGATCTCTTACACAAATTGAATATTTCATACATCAACAAATGCAGCACACCACATGAATCATAAATACCAAAATGAAAAATATTACTACCTGCAACAAATTATTCGCCATTATCATTAAAGGGAATTTCAATCATTGATGAAATCCTTTAGATCCCATCGAGCACACGAAGAGCAGCAACCCGATACATTTATTATATCCAGCCTGGGCAGCAGCAGGAAGCCATACTTGTTCAAATATCGGTTTCACATTGCCGCTGCCATGGCACTCTGCATTAACTACCACTTGGGTTCATTGCAATAAAAATGCAGAAAACCTATGGACAGGAATGAATGATTCAACTATGGTAGATATGTATCTGACGTTTCGATATTACACTGGTATTAGAATTACGCAATTTCTGATGAAAATGTAAAAGTGAAACGTCAATTAAACATATAGCATTGTGGAACTATTAATTCTCATTTATACTTTTACTAAGCTTACTTTACAAGTTGCTGTTAGAATAGAATCTGCATATTCATTCCTTTCTCACTTCAGCAAGCTAACACACAAAGAAAACACTGCCTTTTCCTCGCCATAACAAAAGCTGTTCGTAGGCCTATGCCTCACGGCCACTTTGTTACCGTACAAAATCTCTTTTCAAACTTCTCTCTCATTTCGTCATGATGTGGAATTATCCCATTATTCATCACTCTAACCAAATTATATCATTAT
>BOPN01000867.1:200000-210000 GCA_017312705.2 Penaeus japonicus | reverse complement strand
AAGCACCTCCGCCATCCAGCAGTATAATGAATTCACACACATGGCTGACATACTGCTCTCTCATTTATCTTCCCGGCGGCCGAAGCAAAAGCTACACTCTGTTTACCTCCAACAAATGTAAATAGAACCTTCTTGTTGGTTGTCCAAATACACCTAAGATGTGGGTGAAGAATCTCCGGGAAATTTCCTAAGATGGTAAACAGATGGTTCCTGTACGTCTTGAATTTCCCGATTTTTAGCTCGACGGTGATCGCCTGTGCCTGGCGCTGAGACACGCAAACTACCTCGTAGAAACCCCACCTCTTGCAACCGTAAACACTATGATTACTGATAACTCTTTATAAAATTATTGTTGACCTGCTTCCCAAAAAGAAAAAAAAAATAGTTGAATTTGATGGTGATAAAATCTACATTATTTACGAGCTAGGCGAGTAAGTGGGAACTACTGGCTGTGTACATAATCAGAATAAAAATAATACTTGGCATCTCTCTCAGACCTCATGTCCGAGTCTCTGAACTGGCCGCTTCGAGTCCGTCCGGATCCTTAGTCTTATTGCTGCGATCACTTCCTGGTAGGCACTGCATCTTAGTATGTGTGGCAGCGTAAAGGCATGATTTTGTTTATCTTAAACGTCTGCCTGCCGTTACTCGATAAGATAATGTATAGTGCATCCTAATAGGTACCAAGTGTCATATTTATTTAGACATATGGTGTATATATAGTATACCTTTATATATCAAATCACCAGTATGTTACGGCTATAATATACCGGTGGGTATTGATCTAAGGACTATACCTTTAGCCTCCAGAGACGAGAAATTATGCGATCAAACTTGCTCTCCAGCTGTTATTTCTATGGAGCTGATTTACATTAATCACGTCATACCTGAGACTCCCCGCTGAAAGGAGACCACGCCCACGCAATGTCCTATTTTGGGCGTGGCTCTCCAATACACCGGTCGTGCAGTGCCTTCAGTATGATGAAATATTCCTACCTAGAATTCAGCATAATATGGATTTCGCGTGAAAAAAAAAAACTTAGGGGCAAAAAATAGCCTTCATGTTTTAAAGAATTAAAATCCGAAGTCCTTGAGAGCATGAAAGTGCTTCGCTATTCCACCCAGAGCAAAACACCTTTCAGCTCTATAACCTCATCATCGTCGCTAAGTTGCAAAAACATGCATCAGCGGCAAGAACTTCGGCATTTAGAAAAAAAAAACAACGGACAAAAAAAATCAAGAACTATTGGCACCTGAGCATGTGTCAGAAACACCCCATGTTGCGCGTGCGTTCGGGAGAAGCGCCCTGTGTCACACCGCCGCCCGATGAGCACACGACACGACACGACACTTGTCACGCTCGCCTCCCTAAAAGCTACACACGACACACATCCTGACGTAGCTGCGACAGGTCACGCTGCAGAGTAATGGCAATCATCATGCTGGAAGTAGCAAGGGATGTACGGTCCGTGATCACACTTCTTACTCGTTCTCGCGAAAAAGGCAGATACACAAAGGGGAACCTTGGCGAGTCAGTACGGGACGCAATGCAAAGGAGGGAAAGTTGGGACTCTTATCAAAATTACATCAAGAGTAATCAGACCGGAGAGTTACGGATGTAGCCGTGTCCGGGTCCTTCATCTAATTGATAACCTCAGGTAAAAACATTTATAAGCACCCGTATTTAGAATATAAAATATCAAATCTATGTATGTACTTTTTGAAAATAACAACCAGCGCTTATAGTCTAAGTTAGTCGAATGATAATTACAATTAATAATAATAATAATGTAGTAATGATATCTACTGTATAATAATATTATCGATTGCATAAACATTCTAAGTCATGCGAGGGCAAAGCATTGTTCGCGGCGGAAAAAAAAATATGTTCATAGTCCGGAAGGAGAACCACTTCTGAATTATACCAAGCTGAGGATGACAAAGGAAATATCAGTTGACCGGCAATGAATATGCAAGTTCAATATCATGGCGAAGATTAAGCACATTCACGGACACCGTTCAATCTTCTCATGCAATGATTTATTCGTTTGGGTCGCGAAATATAGATTGCACCGCCATAATAAACTCCTTTTTAAGCGTGATAACGTTGGATATTATACAAATACAGCTAGCAACTGCTCAACAAGCTTACATTACATTTACTATAAGAAAAGTCACTGTGTAAATAGCTTCATTATAAAGCAGAAGTGATATTAAGATCAATATTCAAGAAATGTCGAGATACAGAAAAAATACCTTCGAAACGGGAATATTTTTAGAATTTCTATTTAAAAAATCCTGCTCATTTAGATACGCCTAAATAGCTCACATGACTTTACATCGTCTACGAAAAACTAAATAAGGAAATGGGCGTTAAGATGTCCAAGTGCATCTCCATCGATAAGGGAAATTCCTTAATCTCTCGCGCAGGAAGTGACGCAGCACACTTTGGGGAGGCCGACTTCCTTCGCCACTCTTCTTATTACTTAAGTTGCTTCCTGGGGTCGTCCCTAGGCTCCTCCAACGACCTCCTTGGCGCTATTTCGCAGCTCCTTTACGCCATTTCGATGCTCCTTAAAGGTACAACGATCGACGACGACAACGATGCACCTCCTCGCATTTTTCTAACCCTTTTTTCTCAAAATTAATGTCAGTAAATATTTTCGTGTAATGATATAAAAAGACAGAACCACTGGATAATGTCATATCACGATATTGGCTCCTCTACTTCTGACTGCCTCTTCTCTACTTGCCAAGTTATAGACATTAGACTTTTAACATAATTTTAACATAATATAAACCTGATATTGAATAACAACATATGACATTCTATTTGCTTTCTAAATTACAGGTGGAATTATCACACGTCGGCAAACAAGGCACCCCCTCATACACACACATACACACGCACGTATGCGTGTATGAGAGAGAGGGAGAGAGGGAGAAAGTGAGAGAGTGAGAGAGAGAGAGAGAGAGAGAGAGAGAGAGAGAGAGAGAGAGAGAGAGAGAGAGAGAGAGAGAGAGAGAGAGAGAGAGAGAGAGAGAGAGAGAGAGAGAGAGAGAGAGAGAGAGAGAGAGAGAGAGAGAGAGAGAGAGAGAGAGAGAGAGAGAGAGAAAGAGAAGTAAGAGAAAGAGAGAAAGAAAGAAAGGCAGTAAAAGATAGACGTGAGTCAGGTAGTATTGGGGGTTTAGCTCCGCCATAATCACAGAGAGCCGTGGAGTGTGCAAACCGCAAGGTGTTCACGACGGTCAGTTGCATCTCGGCACAGCCACCACAGCGACGTCCAACCATTGCATGTGTTTATAAACCGTATTTCGGTAGAAATTGCTTAATCATATCCGTTTTTTTTTAATAACATACACACATTTCAGAAACAGTAATACTTACCTTTTCACAAAATATATTGAAGCAATCGAGTGAGAATGAAAATAAAATGTCTTTTGCATAAACAAGAAACTCTCGGTCCACGCGTGTGATGGTGCGACTTCAATTTTTTTACTATGTTTACCCTTTCCAGAGTGTTTTTTTCCGGAAACTGCTCTTAACCTCACGACCATTAGGTTTCAACAACTCTTATGATACGGAGAGATTCATCACCTCTACTGTGTGCTCGGTATTTGAAAGAACTTATTCCCTTGGATTAGTATGTTTCGAAAATTGTATCAAAGAGTTGTGTAGGTTACATGCGATATAAGCTTAGTATATCAGTGACAATGGCAGAGATACAGACAAGAGTAAACGGGTAAATAGTAAATTAAATATAATTGTTTACAGCGCTCGACAGACATCATTAATCACAGAAGGCAAGATAAACAGTTTCGAAAAGAAAGGAATGTAATTAGTAAAACTTTGAAAACAGATGATAATTTGTTAACAGACAACAATGGGTAATGAATAGTTAATTTCTCTCCCGTGAATATCGCCATATCTACACAATAATTTTCATATCCATTACCTTTTAATTAAATCTTTACAGAAAATGAAAAACAGCATGACTTGATGAATGGTGAAACTGGAAGTACATTCTCGAGTTTTCTTCTGACCCTCTTATCTGTTGGTGAATGGGGCTTTATGTAGACAGGTTATGTATAAAGAAATGGTTGTGTAGGTAGGACTGTTTGTTTGTAGAGTAGTCAGGGATATTTCTAAACACCGAAACACGGAGTCTGATCCTCTGTTTTTATCGTTTAAAAAAAACTTTTTCTACTCTGTAAACAAACATCCTCTTTGCACAATATGCTGCATAGTATATAAAACACTATTTCCCTACAGTCATAGGCAGAACACCTTCTTTCTAATAGAGACCATACCAGGAAGGCGGAAACCTTTGACGTTCGCGCGACCTCCCTAATGCGACAAGTGTTGAAGTTAACGCACTTTCTCTTCCGCCGAATTGTCATGTCAAAGATTTATGGTTGAGAGGGATATCACACTATGCCTTAGGCGTGTCTCGTGATTCAATACACATCGCCCGACTATCTCGCCTTATGGTCAAATGGGCCCCTTTCACCTCTTTTGGAAAGTGTTTCACCGAACAATGGGCAGCGATGAGATCGTCAAATTCATATTCACAGTACTTTTCAAATTTCAGAACGAAGTTTTAAAACTAAATATGAGTAAAAAAGAACTATGCATTTTTTAATGGATCCACTTGTGTCAAGAGTGTCAAACCATTTGTTGCCATCCCTTTAATCTTCCCTTTTAAACAAGCACATTTCCAAAAGTGAGTGTTTTTCTTCGCAGCTTTACCGAGAAATACATCAGTCACACCCACAACCATCTGGAAGAAAGCAACGAGATTTAAGTGCTTGATTCATGTCGTCGAGTGACACAAGAGAGGCAACTGGCTACTGATCAAGAAGTCCAAGAATGACGTTCAAAACAGTCTTCAAAGCTTCGTGACAGAGGATTGAGGTCGCAGTTGTCCACCAAAGGCTTGTGACGCGTGGGCAGCAATAACGGGGCTACAAGACGTAAAAATCAACCAAAGGCAATTTGTAAAAGATGGAGAAAGGACTGAAGTTTTAACTGACAAATGATCAACGCAGATCGTTCTGACAACGTGAGTACGTTCCGGGCTCCGTGCGTGGCTCGCGACGTTTTCCGTTTCACATGTGTTTCACCTTCTGTCATATCTCTTTGTTTCGTTCTTCCGCTTTGACGCCTCAGAACTGTCGCCCTTCCTGATCATCGTCTATGGCTCTTCTCCACGACCTCCCTATTGGACTCTCAGGTGCATCGTCATGTATTTTGAAGTATATGTATTTCTACTCATCCTGGGTATAAAAAAAAAAAAAATCAGGATAAACACTTTATGAATAAAGATGTGTTTTACGCCCCTCCTGTACACCAACGGTCGAGCGACCCGCTTATGGAAGGTCATCCGTAACCTCATTGAAGGCGGCCACACGTCATAACACCTGCCCCTCCCTCCTCCTCCTCCTCTATTCGCCCCCTTTCCATTACCTGCTTATTGCCTACTACCTACTTCTACTGGCCTCAGGTATTCAGAGGCGGGGCTGTAATGATAACCGCCATACCCACTTAGATATCCTCACTCCCTCCCTTTCCTAACTGATTCATCTTGGATTCGCTTCTACAACCATCAAGACCCATTGCTACCGTCATCAGAGTCTCTTTCTCATTAATACAAAAACTAGAATCGCTTCTTCTCCCAGGCCACACACCCTTCTGGCGTCCTTGCAATGCCCTCTCTCTCCCTGGTGTCCCTCTGCCTTTCCCCAAACAAATCTCTTGCAAAAATATCGTTCAAAGTGTCCCCTCAGAGAACTGTTGTTAAGACGATCCTGTCGTGAGTGGGAATGGAATTTCGGCACTGACGTTACTGACTGAGATCCTGGCGTCATGCGGGATAAGTGGTTCGTATGCGTGAATAGAATGACAACCCCAAGAGCGGGATACTAGCACGGCAAGGCAGGTGTGGGAGAAGCAGCGTAACATGCTCGGCGTAGCGTGTTATGGGTAAGGCGATAAACACTGGATGCAGAGAGTTATTTGTCTCAAGACTCATATCCCAGACTTGCTCAAGATGAACCAACAGAACGGAAGGAAATACAGGGTGCTCAGATATTTCCTCATTAGCCGAGTAAGTAAGCTCTTCGTGAGAGAGTCACGTGCCGAGGCAAGGGTGTGTGCGAGTGCATGGATGGCGAGGACAAGGACAGCTGTCATTCAGGGTGTGTCGCGAGAGTGAATCTAAGGTTCTCCCGTTTTATCACCACACCATCATTTGCATTCCGAATTGACCTGGTATCCACATACAATAAACGTCCATGATATTAATTCCCGAATGAAGTTGTTGTCGTCTTCAGGCATAGGTTCTTTTACTTAGCAACTTAACAGGTCAGATCTACTAAGCACCACAACGGCGTCATACGAATACCCGTGGAAGACCCGAGGCGCTGAGCGATCGCCGGAGCGCGTGACTCTGTTGTTTACTGCTCTCAATGTCCAGCAAGACAAACTAGCGGGAAAGATGTTCAACACGATCTTCGCCCTCGCCAGTGAACGAACTTTCCAACGTTACGGTGCAGGAAGTGCGGTGCTGAGCTCGAATAATCGCCCGACGGGGAAAGGGAGAGGGAGGGAACGCCACGGCAGGAGGATGGGAAGGGCGGGGGCCCTCACTGGCGCTTTCGTCATAAAACACATAATTGCCATATTAAATCCGGTAACAAGTATAAGAGTCCGCCCTCTGATTCGCGCAATTGCATAGAGCAACATTCCCTTAACGCCAGCTCGCACGTGAGCATAGACACCTGCAGCCGGAGAGACACGTGAATACATCGAAGATAATGTTCTATCAACGAATATGAGCTTAGCTGAACACGAGCTCGTGTACGTAAGGTTTTCTCTTGAAGAACGGCAGTGTCTACTTGAGATGGTACTGGCTTATGAGCCTTCCTTGTTGGCCTTGGTCAGTAACTGGAGACTTCATGACTCTCTGGTGTCTGTATGCGCTAGGTGTGCGTATGTGATATATATATATATATATATATATATATATATATATATATATATATATATATATATATATATATATATATATATGTATGTATATGTATATATATATATGTATGTATATATATGTATATGTATATATATATGTATGTATATATATGTATATATATGTATGTATGTACATATGTATATATATATATATATATATATATATATATATATATATATATATATATATATGTGTGTGTGTGTGTGTGTGTGTGTGTGTGTGTGTGTGTGTGTGTGTGTGTGTGTGTGTGTGTGTGTCTCTGTCATGGCTCACACACACACACACACACACACACACACACACACACACACACACACATATATATATATATATATATATATATATATATATATATATATATATATATATATATATATATATACCTTATATATATATGTATGTGTGTATGTGTGTGTGAGAGAGAGAGAGAGAGAGAGAGAGCGAGAGAGAGAGCGAGTGAGAGAGATTTTCGTATACCTACGATATATCATCAGTGCTTATACTTCTTGCATCATTTCATTCCACGTCGAAATGGGCATGCCCGATAAGCAACAACCGAACTAATGACCAGTATCGAAAGAGTGCGATGTTATTTTTGACACTTAATGTCAGAAATAAAATCAAAGGTGTTATCAAGATCAGCTCCTCTTCTTCACCAGCTTGCTCGCTCCCTTCAACATCCATCGCGGATTCAAAGCTTCTAGAAGAAAAACATGTCCTACTTTATCCCCTTCTAGACTTTACCACCTTTCATTAGTACTAATTTTCATCTTTATACCACGCCGGCCTATACACCGAAGTCCTTATATTTCCTACTGTTTCCCCCCTCCCGCCCCTCCCATCCATTCGACCACACTACATAATAATGACCATCGTTCCACTCATTACGTCCAGAGAGTCGAAATTCCCGACCAACTCGAGGAAACTCCGAGCCTTAAGGAAACCCGGTCACGACTCGAACGCGGACGGGAGGGGGAGGGGGAAGAGTAGAGGGGGGAGGGGAAGGAGGAATAATGTGTGTCATCGCCATGTGGGTTCAAGGGAGGGGGGGTGTAGAGGGAGAGGGGGGAGAAGGAGGGGGAGGGAAGTGACCAATCAAGGAGAACCTCTAAAGTGTGTGATCAGTTGTTTGCGTGAGAAGGCGCCCGATTGAGTTGAAACCGGTATGTACATATCAGTATACAACATCGACATGTCTTCTTTTCTTCGCAGGTGTGAGAAAAAAAGACAGGGAGAGAAAGGAATGGAACTTTCTTCTCAATACAAACACCCAGTACCTCCCCGCCAACGACGAAACTATCTCGAAATACTAACGAAAAAAACAAACATCTACTTTAGACAGCCGATCATGCTTGAGCCTCCACCATTCCCACACCAACAGCCCCGCCAACCGAACGCGAACAAACAAAGCCTAATTTCCTGCTTGACCGCAGCCACCTAAAAACTCCCTTGACTGCACAAGCGGGCATGAAACAGAGTTAACAATACCACCTGCTTACGATAGAGTTACCGGCTGACGGGAATAGCCGGTTGCTGATTGGTCCCGTCGCGACCGGAAGGTAACGCGAGCTTCATCAACTCTTGAGAACTCGCATACCTAATCTGCGTGCTTGATGGAGTGTATTGAATGTATTGCTTCCAGTATCATGTGAGGGAAGAATACTGCTAATTATCAGTTTGAAAAAAAGGGGGAGAAGAGCTTTTTTCATGGACGCGTGGATCCTTTGGAAGAGGCAGCTATCGGGAAATAGGAAGCGCTATCTCACGTCAGCTGGAACGTAATCTGTTTATTCATTTTTGATTCATATTTTTCTAAACGAAAAAGCAACAACTTTTCATGAACAATTTCAAATTATTCATAAAGTGCAGTTCTGGTATGATAAGAAAATTATTGGTATGTGATTGTCTATTCAAACTTTTTAGGCAAGTGGGATTTGAAAATGCATAGCGAGTAACGTACCTGATAAGGGAACTGAAATGCATGACTTACTGCATTCTAAGTTATCAAACGGATAGATGAAAATTGTGAGTGTGCGCGTGCGAGAGTGTGTGTATGTGTGTGTGTGTGTGTGTGTGTGTGTGTGTGTGTGTGTGTGTGTGTGTGTGTGTGTGTGTGTGTGTGTGTGTGTGTGTGTGTGTGTGTGTGTGTGTGTGTGTGTGTGCAAAGAGAGAGAGAGAGAGAGAGAGAGAGAGAGAGAGAGAGAGAGAGAGAGAGAGAGAGAGAGAGAGAGAGAGAGAGAATGAGAGAATGAGAGAGAGAGAGAGAGAGAGAGAGAGAGAGAGAGAGAGAGAGAGAGAGAGAGAGAGAGAGAGAGAGAGAGAGAGAGAGAGAGAGAGAGAGAGAGAGAGAGAGAGAGAGAGAGAGAGAGAGAGAGAGAGAGAGAGAGAGAGAGAGAGAGAAACAGACAGATAGACAGAGTGAAAGAGACAGAGAGAGAGAGTGAGAGAGAGAGAGAGAGAGAGAGAGAGAGAGAGAGAGAGAGAGAGAGAGAGAGAGAGAGAGAGAGAGAGAGAGAGAGAGAGAGAGAGAGAGAGAGAGAGAGAGAGAGAGAGAGAGAGAGAGAGAGAGAGAGAGAGAGAGAGAGAGAGAGAGAGAGAGAGAGAGAGAGAGAGAGAGAGAGAGAGAGAGAGAGAGAGAGAGAGAGAGAGAGAGAGAGAAGAGAGAGAGAGAGAGAGAGAGAGAGAGAGAGAGAGAGAGAGAAAGAGAGAGGGAGAGAGAGAGAGAGAGAGAGAGAGAGAGAGAGAGAGAGAGAGAGAGAGAGAGAGAGAGAGAGAGAGAGAGAGAGAGAGAGAGGGAAATAGATAGATAGATAGATAGATAGATAGATAGAGAGAGAGAGAGAGAGAAGATACCCAGTGCATCTTCTTGTTATCTCTCCTCCTGTTTCCCCGCTCCGTAACCCTCCGCACGCGACGCCGAGGCACATCGCCAAACCCGGGAGCCATAAAGGAGAGACGAGACGGGCCTT
>BOPN01000867.1:185000-190000 GCA_017312705.2 Penaeus japonicus | reverse complement strand
CCACTTACTGGGCAACCGGGCTTGTCATCTTACCTTGGCAGGGCGGCCTTGAACCCGGTGAGACCGTACTTATCCGAGAGGAAGGACTTGGGCAGGGAGAGTGACCGCATTTGTTTAGCTGGTTCCTCCTCCCCCTCCCCGAGCTGGCTGTCCTCTCCGCCGCCCTCGTCGCCGTTTACCACCACATAGTCCTCTGCCTGGCCGTCCTTGCCGGCAGCCTTCGACAAGGATTTACTTCTACCTTTCCTGAGGATTCCTACGAGGTCAAGCGGTAATGCAGTACCGGCGGAGGCTTGCGGCGCCCCCGACGGGATGCTGTTACTTCGGTTAGATCGCCCGGGACGATCCAATGTCGCGCTCTCGTAGGTCACCCTGCGTGACCCCGGGACTGTCCCTTCGTGCTGGTGAACTCCCTGGGGCCAATAAGCCGCCCTGTCCTGATGGCCCCCCTGGGGACCGTCTTCAGGGGTGGCGGGCAAGACTATCTTGATCGCTTCCGTGCCGGAGAGACTTTGGCTCCGACCTTTCTTCTGGAAGAACGAAAAGATATGACGCCCTTCGGACCCCGCCTGCCCGTGCTGGCGCTTGATCCGAGGGCTGTCCGCTGACGGCAGTGGAGGCATGTCCTTCTTCGAGGCCTTCCATTTATCGTTTCTAACAGAGGATGTGACTGAGGATGATGTGGCATTGGCATTATTGTTGTTATTGTTAGTAAGGAATGCCAAGGCTTCGTGAGGATCAGACTGTATTGTCTTGTCATTCGATAAAGTCTGAAGGAGTTCATCGAAATCTTTGTCAAGCCAACTCTGATCAATGACGAGTGAATTTCGAGCACTTTTATTCTCGTCGCCCTTTATCTTTTTGTATTCATTTTCTAACTGACTCAGCAACTCCCGACTCTTTGACAAACTCTTCCTGAGTCTGTTATCCGTATGCACGTCGTCAGGACCACCGAACGACAGGTGGCGCTGGAAGAGTCGATGTGAACCACCTGAGCCGTTGCCATTCACGTTAGAGGTGCTGTGGACCTTCCGGAAGGCGCTCTGCTGCGATCCGAAGACATTGGCGTAGTCCTCAGAGGAGTTCAGGTTTGTCACGCTGGCTGTAGTTGTGGGACCGCCGTTGTAGTAGGAATTGTCCTCCAGAAGGGAAGCACACGAGGAGAGACCGAGAGATCCGGTGCTGTTTTTCCTGCCGAAATTTTTCGGCGTCGGATCACCTCTTATGAGATCGCTCGTGCTGGGTCCTGTGGGCGGGGGAGTAACGTACGGCTGATCCAAATCCATGAAATCCACATAATCCTGGTCTGCTCTCAAGTGATTAGGATTAGCATGGAGGCGACGAGCAAGCTCGGCCAGAGTCGGCGAGTGATCCTGGAGTGTGTCCCTCGGCAGCGACAACTTTCTGCTCCGTGGCAGTGCCGGGGGAGTCGTCATCTGGCCGGGATAACACTCGTTGATTGACAGCAGTGAGAGTGGGGCCTTCGACGTGGGGGTCCGAGGGGTGGAGGGGCACATAGGACTCATGGACGACGAAGAGGACGACGAAATGGACGTGGGGGTGAGGGGGGTCAAGGGGGACACGGGGGTCTTGGGCGGTCCCTTCACGCCACACTCGGAATTCCTGTGACTCAGAGGAAGAGCCTCCGACTCACCCGAGTCTACTGACGCGGCCACCTTCTTCAGCGTAGCAATGATGGCGTCGAACTGATCTGTTAATATGTTCCCATTTATCTTAAGGTTCTTAAGCACTGCGGAGTCGATGATATCTGCCAAGGAGGTTTCCAAACGCTGTATTAAGTGATTGTTATCATCGTCATTGAGGATCACTTTTTCATGATTTCGATTATCCTCAATATCATTTTGACACTCCTTTCTCTCTATCACTTTGAGCGTATTATCCTCGCGCTCGCCACATATATGGACGACGGTGTTCTTCCTCACTTTGTCAGCAGTAGACTGACGGCTCCTTTCTTCCTTCTCGCTGAATGGGCCAGGTAAGGACCGCTGAGGATTCCTCAGACCCTCGTATCCTACCTGGGGTTTAGTGGCCGGCATTACCTCATCTTTACCCAGCTGACTACCTGCCTCGCAGTGACTCTCTCGAACCCCTTCCTGCTCCGCCTCCTCGTCCAGGTCATATTTATCCTCCTCGTCGTCCTCTTCCTCCTCCTCTTCACTACTGGAAGCTTCCACTTGTATTCCTTTCTCTTCCCTTGTCTTTGGTTCAGCCACGATAGCTACCTTGGTTATCTCCTTCTTATCTCGAGTTGCATTTTCCGCCTCATTGTTCCCCGAATGAGTTCTTTGGCTGTTAGAATGGTCAGGGGGGCGCGATGAGATAGAACGGAACGAGACGTTAATGCCCGGTAAGGGTCGATTTTCTTTACCCTCGTCCTCGACGTTGTCCTCGTTAGTTTTTACCCTCGTGTCATCCTTACTACGGAGCTCGCACGCTGCCGGCTTAGGGAGAGGAGCTGGACGAGCTCGAGGAAGCTGGAGGCTGTAGGATCTTCTGACGGACACGGGTGGCTTGTCCATCTTGTCGACTAATTGGCTGCTACTCATGGAGTGTGTGTGGACGATCTTTACCTCGTGCACGGAATCCGCCTTGCACTGTTCCTTCTCGGAGACTGGCTTGCCGACGTCCTTCTCGGCCCCCATGTCCTTTTCTACAGGTGCAGGTTTAGTGACAGTGGTTTTGTGATCTGGTTCAGGACTAGTGACAGGGGCTGGGTCGGGTGTCCGTCTCGGTGGCGACGTGGGTGTGGATCTGTTGCTGTTGCTGCCGATTTCCTTCTTTTTTATAACCCTTCTGTTCGTCCTGCTGTCAATTTTGGACTGCCGAGAATGGAAGGAACCGGCTGCCCTGTGGAGATTTTGAGAGGGAGATGAATTGTGTCGCTTCCGTTCTCCGTCGAGTGAGCACTGGCTGCCATACAGAGGGGAATTGCATCCAGAATCTGTTGTGCTCTCTGTCCTCTGGGAATCGAGACTGGCGCGGAATAAGTTGTTTCGAGAACCGAGGAGAGAGTTCTTGGAGCCCGATTTGCTGCGATTATACATATTATGACGACCTACGACTAATGACGTCTTCGAGTTCGATTTTTTTTTACTGAGATTCGTTCGGCTGCCACTCATTACCCTTCTGACAATCCTGGCCCTGTTTGCTCCATCATTCGAAACTAATGAACTCTTAGGACCCGAGAACGTACGGGTTACACTTGATTTAGCATTAATGTTTGAAGAGCTGGCACTCAGAGTGTGATCCAGCCTTGTGTCACTCGACTTCGTGGTGTCACTACTTCCGCGCCTGACAGGTGAGAGTCGTGAGGACGAAGCAGTCAGTCGATTATTCCCCGATCTTGCCAGTCCTGACAATTTCTCCCCGTAAGAAGAGGATTTAGGCAGCATAGATACCGAGCCAGTCCGGACGGGCGGCACTCTGCTCGACGATTCTCTCTGCCGATCAGGTGTTGCATCACTGTCTGTGACTGCCGTCCCTGACACGCTGCTAAGGTTGAGGGTCGTGTCACCGCCGCCGCTTGTGTTATCTTTCGTTTCAGGAGATTCTGGGGAACTCAAAGATATTGAAAGGGGCAACGTTTTGGGCGGCGTGTCAAGTTTCAGGGAGCTATGGCCCACTTGACCCGTGCCTCTGTTACTCTCCTCATTACTCGCTTTGTCTCTGAGAATTTCTTTACCTCCACGGGGACCCGCTGATGCTGTCCTACCGCTCGCTGGGCGCGGTGGAAAACTTCGATGACCAGCAGGGTGAGGGTCAGCCTTGCTTTTACTGGACATGACAGGGAGCTTAGACGATGACTTTTCCTTGTGGGTCGACGTAGAGTCGCGGCCGGAGGCGCCTGGCGACAGCCTCACCTGGTATACCGCACGTGGTGGTGGGCGGCGGGCCAGGGGCGTCGTAGGTGGAGTTCGTGTGTCTCCTAAGGACTCCCGTCGTCGTGTAGACGTTGGTGTCCTCCCTGGTCCGACTGGCGACGGCGCTCGTGCTCCCAGACCCGGAGATGCTCCCCTTGCTGGGGAGCGCGGAATGGGAGACGGCGAGGACCGTGCTCGGTGTGAGGACAGACCGGAAGCACTCCCAGTCTTCAACGAGTCCTCTGATGTGCTATAATGTACGGGTGGACCGACCCCCGGACCTGGCAGAGATGCCCGGCGTGGTAAATCCACTTCCCTCTCTTGCGTGACATTGCCTCGTGACGTCCCAGGGGCTCCAAAGCTGCCACGGCGCCCCATGAACGCTGGGGAGCGACTTGATGAACTAGTAGATGGTTTGTTGTTGTTCCCGGCGCGGCGGCCACTGCCGCGACCTCGTCCGCTGGCTCCTCCAGTAGGAGCCGCAGGAGGCACATCTTCCCTGGGGTTCCGGGGAGGGTCTTCCCTGGGGTTCCGGGGAGGGTCCCCCCCTCGCCCCTGGTATACAGGAATGCCCGACACTTTGCAGGGCATGGCACACGTACACTCTCCGTCACACACACCATCCCGGAGGGAGGGCCATGATTCACCGTCACCGAGGCTCACTTGTACACTTGTCACACTACCACTCCTCTTACTTTTCGTCTTATTAATACGCTCCGTTTCACTGTTAACACTTGGATCACCGGTAACACTGTTAGAGCGCGTGGTTCGTGAGCGCGTGTGTGCACGTGGCAGAGCGCGCGCGGAGACTGGTGGTCCGGGTCCCGCCTGGCCCAGTGCTCCACATGTTACGCTCGCCTGGCCACGAGGCCCTTCACGCCACGCCCCCTCGCCACGCCTCCCTACTACCCCTACACTTGACCGTCGAACACCTTCGGTCAGGTGGTGGCGTATGTGTGGGTGGCCGGAGCTGTCAGTGACCAGGGAGGATTCACTGGCGTGAGGCACCTGCCCCATGAGGCCGTCCACCCCGTTGAAGTTGCTCGGACGCCGAAGTTCCTCCCAGCTCATGTGTTTGTGCCAGTCCGGTGCCAGGTTGTCGTAGTCTATCCGCGTGAG
>BOPN01000867.1:145000-150000 GCA_017312705.2 Penaeus japonicus | reverse complement strand
CCTTTTTTAAAACTGTATTTGCATGCGGAATTATAGCGGCGTAGATTCTGGGACTTACGTCGACGAGTAGTCCAGTTTCAACATCATCAGGCGGGATCGACGCGTGGAAAGTTGACTTGCGGTGCGTTGCTGCTTCTCGGCGGCGATGCGACTCTCTCGTCTTCGGTCAGTGAGTGACAGGTTGTCAGTATTACTGTCTCGGTCAATCAATCTATTTGTGTGACAGCCTGTTACTTTCTATCAATAATTCCTTTATATCTGTTTGTCTGCAATACTAGCAACTACCGTTTACCAAAGACAGAATTATACTCTATGTAATTTTTATTACTGAAATGTAGAAATTGTATGAGTGAAAATGAATAGTTACATAATGCAATCTTTGTAATTAACATTTTGATATTAGATCTTCATCTGAATTACGATACAATGAAGATGTAATATCAGAATGTTAGTTAGACATTGTGGAATTATTCATTCTCATTCTTACTTGCTCTACAAAAGACTGCTGTATTATCAATTCAAAAATTGGTGTGGATGCTGGCGTACGTAACCTCACATCGACCTACCAAAAGTTCAACCATTGTTTCCCAATTTACTCTGATTACATGCCCATGATTACCTCGTGTGTATTAATTTCTACTTTTCTAATCATATGCTTGTCAGTATTATGCATCACTCACTCGTAGCTCTAACACTACTCCCGTTACATATGTCTATCTGTCTTTCTGCCTACCATACCGCATCGTTAGATCCTCTCTTCGAATGCTGAAGTCGTCTGAGTGTCGACCTTCCTCTACTCAGCTTTGTTCCCTCTAATGACTGTCAGCCTGTAATACCTGCCCTTATTACACTAACCGGTCCCTTTTCTCTCCATTAGCATTTTGTAAGCATAAATAACGGGCATGAGACGCACTCCCTCTCACACACACAGGGAAGGAGGGAGGATTAGAGAGTGAGTGAAAGAGGAGAAAGTGAGAGAGAGAGAGAGAGAAAGAGAGAGAGAGAGAGAGAGAGAGAGAGAGAGAGAGAGAGAGAGAGAGAGAGAGAGAGAGAGAGAGAGAGAGAGAGAGAGAGAGAGAGAGAGAGAGGAGAGGGAGAGAGAGAGAGAGAGAGAGAGAGAGAGAGAGAGAGAGAGAGAGAGAGAGAGAGAGAGAGAGAGAAAATAAGGGAGGAGGAGGAAGAGGGAGGGGGAAAGGGGGGGAAAGAAGACTAAGAATAAGGAGAAGAAACAAAGAGAGAGAGGAGGTGAAAGGGGTCCAAATGAGAGCAAATGAGAGGAAAGAAGAGAAGAAAAAAAGAAATGAAGATGAAATGAGACGTACCGAGATATGTAAGCAGGCAGATATATCTCGATAAAAAAAACTAAAGAGAGCAAGTAAGAAGTGAAGAAAGGAAGAGAAAATAAAACGATATAAACAAGAAGCAGAGAATAGGAGAGAATGGGAAATATGGGGGATAAAGGGGATAGTAATTGATAAAGAAAAAGAATACTGATAAGGCTGATAAGGGAATAAGAAACGAGAAGAAAATTCAAGAGACAAACGGAAAGGAGATAAGTTGAAGAAGAGTAGCGAATTATAGATAGAGAGAAAACAAAAGAAAACGAGAGAAGAGATAGAGAGGATAACCAGGAGTAATGTTGGCATGCAAGTAAAAAAGAAGGAGGAAAAGGAGAAGACAAAAAAATGATAAATGCTGGTAGCCGGGAGGGATTGGAAAGAATTGGAAGTGGATTAAAGGATTGGAAATGGAAGATGACAAAAAGGAGGGAGGAAGAGAGAGAGGAAGAGTGAGAAGAAAGAGAAACGTAAGCGACCAGAGAAAGCGGAAAAGCCAACCCGAAGTAGCCGCATCGACATCCGAGTGCAGCAGCAGAGAGCGGGAGAGAGAGAGATAAAGAGAGAGAGAAGAGATGGATATATATATATATATATATATATATATATATATATATATATATATATATATAGAGAGAGAGAGAGAGAGAGAGAGAGAGAGAGAGAGAGAGAGAGAGAGAGAGAGAGAGAGAGAGAGACAGAGAGAATATATATATATATATATATATATATATATATATATATATAGAGAGAGAGAGAGAGAGAGAGAGAGAGAGAGAGAGAGAGAGAGAGAGAGAGAGAGAGAGAGAGAGAGAGAGAGAGAGAGAGAGAGAGAGAGAATGAGAGAGAGAGAAAGAAAGATAGAGAGAGAGAGAGAGGGAGAGAGAGAGAGAGAGAGAGAGAGATAGATAGATAGATAGAGAGATAGAGAGAGAGAGAGAGAGAGGGGGAGAGAGAGAGAGAGAGAGAGAGAGAGAGAGAGAGAGAGAGAGAGAGAGAGAGAGAGAGAGAGAGAGAGAGAGAGAGAGAGAGAGAGAGAGGGAGAGAGAGAGAGAGAGAGAGAGAGAGAGAGAGAGAGAGAGAGAGAGAGAGAGGGAGAGAGAGAGAGAGAGAGAGAGGGAGAGAGAGAGAGAGAGAGAGAGAGAGAGAGAGAGAGAGAGAGAGAGAGAGAGAGAGAGAGAGAGAGAGAGAGAGAGAGAGAGAGAGAGAGAGAGAGAGAGAGAGAGAGAGAGAGAGAGAGAGAGAGAGAGAGAGAGAGAGAGAGAGAGAGAGAGAGAGAGAGAGAGAGAGAGAGAGAGAGAGAGAGAGAGAGAGAGAGAGAGAGAGAGAGAGAGAGAGAGAGAGAGAGAGAATAAGAGAGACAGACAAAGAAGCAGAGTGCCACCAATCCGCGTCACTCTCCCAAGCCTCCCCGGCACTCGAGCCACAACATCACGGTCTCAAACCCCGGGATTAGCGGCCTCGCCCCCCCCCCCACCCCCTACCACCCCCTCTCCCCACGCACACGGCAGCCGTAGATGGTGTAGTTATGCAAATTCCCTTCCCACACGCGACGTCGGGATGAAAGCTGAGCGAGGAAGGGAAGGAAGGGAGGAAGGAAGGGCGTCTGCTTGGAGAGAGAACAAGGTTACTGTGAACCGTAGAACAAGAAGGAGGTTACTGTGATCTGCAAGACGGGGAAGGGAATGAGGAGTTTGCTTGTTCTCCAGGCCGGGAATGTGAGGGCTTCTGTTGACTCTCCTGTGCGACGTTCGGAAGGAGTCGACAAAGCTTTTTGTGTGGCCGCGTTTTGGTTTCGTCCACGGTGATAAACAGGTTGAAATCACGCTTTGATTATCCTCAAGTAATCATTCGTGATATTTAGATATTCATATGAATAGCACAGAAGAAAGGATGAATGTTGTACATATTTCCGAAGATCCAAACATATAAATCAGCTCGCAGATGAATGATAGCCTCTATCATTCATCTACAAGAATAGGCATTTGACCAAATCGGCAACCTAATAGCCGAAGAATTCAAATGCTGAAAGACTAGCCCTGTGACGTCGGAAAGGGATGAGAGTCGATAAAAGTCTACCTTGTCCACCTCAATGGTCTCTGCATTCGGAATCACCGACACAAGAGATCCTTCTTGTGGCCAGAGTACTGAGACTCGCTTCAACTGCCTTTGCGAACGCCGCGACCATCCATCGCTTCGAATGCCACGGGTAGTCGATCACACGCACCGGAGAGGCACGTAGGTAAACATGCGCCGAGGGTACATATACGACAAAAATAGTAAACAATGCAATTACGTTTATGAAACTTGGTCGTTTATGATTACTTTTGACAAAGCAACATGTGTTGGGAGAACTAAAACCCGAGTCATACATCACCTTACCCATTCACACCAGACCGAGCGTCCGAAGAAGGCAAGGTATTTGAGCCTCCCTCACCTGCTACACCGGGTATGGCAAACCGTTATCGCCAGGTATCGCGGGCCACACAGAGATAGCGCTTATATGGGGAGCTCCCGCCGGAGACGGAACTATAGCACCCAATTTGTCGGTGATTTGGGGGACAATGATCCTTATGCCATCCCGCAGTAAAGTCCGGTATGAAATCGGGCCGTTCACTGCGAAGCTCTGTGTAGGGTCGAACGCCTCCTAATTGTCTTCGTCTCCCCATCATTCCGTTCCGCTCGACTCTCGCTCTCGGAGGTCAATCTCAGCATTAATCTAGCGATTTTGACAAACTGACTGCATCGTCAGCCTGACTCCCTCCTGACACCATCCTGACCTGACTACCCTCCAACCGCTGCCCACAGCGGGTAGCCGAAGGTACTTGCTCTATCAATTGGATTCATTAGGCGTCGAGAGCAATGGAAACGACTAACCATAAGCTTGAAGTCGGGATTACTTAAAGAAATAAACTACAATAAAAACCTTTGCTTTATGTTCTGCAAGGTTTCTTCGCCCTAACACCTGCTGTCTGAAAAAATCCTACCTGACATCTACCACCCGAGGAAAATGCATTGTACACGGGACAGGGACCTCGGTGCCCTTATGAGGAGGAGACTCGACCCCCGCAAGTCCCCAGTATCATCTCTTATATCTGATTGAGTTCGACAGGTTTGGGTCGAACATGTAAATAGGTTAGCAAATTGATAGTTGTCGAGAACGGAAAAAGAGAATCAAAACATTTGATCTCACTGGGCAGCATTCCCGGGCAGTCGTCAATAACCCCCCCCCCCCAACATACACACACACCATCCCACGAACACGCCCGCACTTTACGCCCACGCTGCAACCAGTTGCCACCTTCCCGCACCAAACCTGAAAACTAAGGCCAACACCATAGCCTTGCACCCACGGCATACGCAACTCCACGCCCTCGCATCATACTCCACGCCAATTCCAGGGCCGCGCTTGCACCACACGCCTCGCCGCGAAAGTAAGACACACTTTCGTTCTCCGATTAGAATTTCCATCACAACTGCGCGTGGGCGGGGTCGTGATGCTCTCAGGGGCGAGACACCGCCCAGACGCCCAAAAATCTCGCAAGACTCCTCCACGAAAAGAAATATTCACGTACATGATTACAAAACCTATTTTATATTCATATGTGCAGGAGAAGAAGAAAAAAATATTTTCGTGTTTTATCAGCATCCTAGAATCCCCTT
>BOPN01000867.1:132500-135000 GCA_017312705.2 Penaeus japonicus | reverse complement strand
TTCATTGGTGGACAGTTACCAGGTATTTGTAGGGACGAAGCTGTGCCTCGGGTTGTGGGACAAGGCTGGGGGGAAGAGGGAAAGGGGGGGGGAAGGAATCATGGCATGCCTGGCCTTGGGGTATGTTTGTCACGGCACGGATCGATACTGGTCTTTCCATAAGCCTTGTCGCGTCTGTGGAGTAATCACTCCTAATATCCTGATATTTTCTGGGTACAAATTCTCATACATTTGTTTGATTGTGCAATAATCCTAGATGTGTTTGCTGATTGTAATAAATGTTTTAACTTAAATATAACATTTTCTGTGCTACAAAAGTTATCATGTATATAAAAATATCTCGTAGCTCTGTCACGCACGTATGATTATTAAAAATGTCTTTACAATACAAGAGTTTCAGATTCTTAACAAAATATTTATATCAATTTACCCACTGTGAACTGATAAAAACAATAAGTGAAGTGATGAATAGTTTTTGGTTTTTTTTTTCTGCAAATAATATATCATCCAATACCCTCAAACCTTCACGTTCTGTTTGGACTCTTATCTAACTCAAAATAAAATCTCAATGGCATTTACCTTTCAACTGGATACTTGAAATCTATACATCATATAGGCTTATACCTCCAGCTGTGTCATCACCTAGATGTCCATCACGTCTTTTACACCTTTTACAAGCAGAAAAAAAACACTCACGAAGATATGAACTCAATCACCACTCAATCACCAACAACCCAGGCCTTCTTTGTCTCAACCGGCCATTAGAGGTAATGTGTATTCATTACCCGAATTCTGGGTAATGAAGGCTCAGCAGATACGCAGCCTCACACGGAGATGATGGCCACACGACAGACACGTTCTCGACAGGTAAGGAAATACATGCTGGTAGAATTTTGATGAATGGATGCATTGGTAATTGCCCTACAGTGTAGGTGTTGTTACTTCAAATTACGGTCGCGGGTATGCGATGCACATCCCGCTCTGGAATAAGTGTGATGGCGATGATGATTGATGGTGGTGATGAGTTGGTGGTGGTGGCGGTGATGATGATGATGATGATGATGATGATGATGATGATGATGATGATGATGAGGATGAGGATGAGGATGACGAGAAGGAGGCGGAGGAGGAGGAAAAGGATAATGATGATGATGCAAATGATAATGATAATCTCCAAGATACTAAGTAATATTAAGAATAATAAAAGATGAAACATAAAACAACGAAAAAAGAGGCGAAACAAACGTGCGCCATTTGCCATCACTGCAAAATAACGTCTTCCATCATAAATTTACACAACCCGACTGCGAGAACACATAGACAGACCATTTGTCAGCCAGTTCAGCATGCGACTGTCACTAGGCACAAAAAAGGTACACTTCAAGCGATGAACACAACAGACTTGGCTACTTCAATTTTCCTTATTTATCACTTGCGAGAGTCGAGCACACAGACGAGAAAATACACGTAGTTTTCATATCGCCAAAATCATCCATTTGACCTTCGCATGGCCCAGGGCCCCGTTGGATTAGGGCCTCATGCTTATGGTCTTCTGTGTAGGGTCGTCTGTTGAGGGTCTTCTGCTGAGGGCATTTTGTTTAGGGTCTTACTTAAGCTCTCTTATGGTCTACTGTTTATGTTCTGCTTAAGGTGTTCTCAATAAGGTATTCTACATAAGTTCTACTGATAAGGGTCTTTAGCTTCAGTAAGGTTTTCTATTTGGGGTTTTCTGGTTTAGGTCTCCTGCTTAGGGCCTATCGTTTATGTTCCTCTGATTAAGGTGTTTTGTTTGGGGTCATAGGGTCTTCTGTTTAAGATCTGCTTGAGGTCTGCTACATAAAGTCTCACGCTTATGGTCTTCAGCTTAAGGTCGTCTACCCTGTGAAAAAGCGGCTCCCAAAATGCCTTATCAGATTCGTGAAATACTCCCATTGTGGTTACTTTCGACTGCCACTGGCTTTGAACTCCGTATAATGAAACGTGTTCCTTAAATACGGTTTGCAATTTTAGAGCACAAGAAAAAGGGTATTCAAGCGAAAGGTTTTCCCACAAAGACGGTAAAATGAGATTGCAGATATGTCCTCGTTGGTCTCATTCTCACACTTAGTGCTGTATGATTCAGCCTTTATTCCGACTTATTTTCGTTACCATTTTCACTGTTGCTGACTGCTTTTGCTCCTGTGTGTGTGCCGTATTGTGTAAATACTGTGTATTTAAAGGCAGGTGGAATATGTAGGGTAAAGTCATATCCATTTCTCAATTTATTGTGAGTCAATAAGGGGGGAAGAGGGAAAATAGAAAGAATGAATGAAAGAGAGAGGGGGCGAGAGAAAGAGAATATATATATATGTGTGTGTGTGTGTTGTGTGTGTGTGTGTGTGTGTGTGTGTGTGTGTGTGTGTGTGTGTGTGTGTGTGTGTGTGTGTGTGTGTGTGTGTGTGTGTGTGTGTGTGTGTGTGTGTGTGTGTGTGTGAGGGAGAGAGATAAAGAGAGAGAGAGA
>BOPN01000867.1:125000-127500 GCA_017312705.2 Penaeus japonicus | reverse complement strand
CTCCCTACCCCTCCCTCTCCTTCCTCCTTCCTCCTCCCTCCTTCCTCCTTCCTCTTCCCTTTCCCTCTTCCCTCCTCCCCTTCCTCCTCCCTCCATCCCCCTCCTCCTCCCTCCTCCCTCCTCCCTCCTCCCTCCTCCCTCCTCCCTCCTCCCTCCTCCCTCCTCCCTCCTCCTCCACTACCGACCTGCCTACGGACCATCTGCGCGGCCAACAAGACACCATCAAGATAAAGCACTGTTCTCCAGCTGTGTGTCAACCTTGAAGAGGAGTTTTCTGCTGTTAGTGTTCACGCCCCATTTCCCTGCCGCCACGCGCACGCCCGCCCACCGTCCTCCCTCTCTCCTTCAGGTGGGCGGCGTCGGTTCAGAGGAGCGCTTTGTTTGGCGAGGTGTGGGCCTATCTGCGATGTGTGCGGATAAGGGTGAATTATATCAAGAGGTTAAGGACATTAGTGGTAATGACATATTTATGGTGATGGTTGGGAAGTATGGATGAATTTGAGGATTGGAGTTTGATTCATAAATTAATCTTTTTTTTTCATATTGTACCAGATATGACTCATGTATATGGTAACATTGATGATGATGATGATGATGATGATGATGATAGTGATGGTGATGGTATGATGATGATGATTAACATTAACATTTTGAATAAACAAAGCTTACATTCCTATACGTATATTCTGAGTACGTACGTGACTCAAATTCCAGTAATCATCCCCGCCCTCATTACGATATTTTCTTAATTGATCTCATACGAAAATGTAGACACAAAGATCAACAGAAACTGAAAGCCGTGATATGTGCCAACTCTTCTCCACGGTGGCGGTAATGCGACGCCACCTGCGGCACGCTCGGGATGTTATCGTACACACCATCGGATATATCGTGCACACCATCGGGATGTTATCGTACCTATCAACTTGCCCCCTGTGACGTACACGCTTCGACCATTGCAAGACCCGTGGCACGTATCTTTGCACATCCGGTCTGCCATACACGAACGCCTCCCTCTTGTCTTTCTTTATGGCATTATCTGGTGGTCATTTCCGCTCTCAGAAGACGCAAGAAGATGAAGGAGACACTTTTTTTTTGAGAGGGGTCGTGCTTCTGGATCTTCGTCTAATTGAGGAAAGCTTCAGTTATGACGAAATAGAATGAATGTCGTCGTTATATATTTTTTTTATCTTAATAGCATCATTCATATTATCTTAATGGAACTAAACAATTATATGAAGTATGATTTATATATAATTATGATGTCCAGATGATCTCCGTAATGAGATGGAAATGATGATAAAATGATGATAGTGAATGGTGCTGGGAGTGTTAATGGTGTAAGTTTTACTTTTGTTGGTAATGATGAGATTGAACATTCAAGACATTAACAATGACATAGATACTGAGGAAAAAAAAGAAAGATAAATATGATGCGATGATAATTATGATTACAGATATGATATAAAAAAATCAGAACATTAACACTACCACATTTACTGAGAGAAAAGAAAGATAAAAAAAAATATGATGATGATAAAGTGATAAAGTGATAGAGACAATATGAAATTTTAAGATCAAGAAAAAATGCGACTTAAATTCCTTATGAAATACCCACACTATGCAACTAGCATGGGATATAAAAGACATAACTAAATCCATTTTTAGGACTATGATGCCCTTTCCCTTTTCTTGGCATATGACGCTACGAGAAAATGCAAAGAAAACGTGATGTCACCCGACGCCAGTCTATTCCCGAGAATATATGACAACTTATGGTTGCAAGAATGTGTTCAATGTCAATTCATCCATATGATTTGCATGATCTTGAGAGGGAAAAAAATCTTTAAGAACTATTTGCATTATTGGACGTAGTGCGCATAAAAGAGAAAGAGTGAAAAATAAATAACCCGCTCTTACTAATATTAGAAGTTTTAATGCGAAGTCCCAGCGTTCAAGACAGACATTTTGAGAGTCGTAGAGAAAATTGTCATAATAAGGGAATCAATAAGTAATCCCCATTTGTCTCTATCGCCAGCGGTAGTGGAGACAAGCAAAGACCCACCTCCTCTCGCTCGTAATTCTTAATTTCTTTTAATGCTCTCACTTGTTGCATGGGCGAGTCTTGGTATTTTCATTCATGGTATTTCCGCTTAGCTGTGAGTAGGCGGTTATGGTTAATTGTAAGATATTAGATGTGTAAGAGCTCAGTGTGTGTGTGTTTGTGTTTGTGTTTGTGTTTGTGTGTGTTTGTGTTTGTGTGTGTGTGTGTATGTATGTGTGTGTGTTTTTGTTTGTGTGTTTAATGTGTGTGTTTATGTGTGTGTGTGGGTGTGTGCAAATGGTATGCGCAAGTAGTGTGCGCGCGCATGCGTTTGCCCATTCGCGTGTGCGTGTGGCACACACTCTATTTGCTCAGCTTGCATACATGGATATCGATTTAATATCTACTTACGTGCCTTTGCATAAAGCGTGCAACCGACAGCATAAATTAAAACCC
>BOPN01000867.1:112500-115000 GCA_017312705.2 Penaeus japonicus | reverse complement strand
AAATAGAATCGCTGCTGTTTTGTTCGTGGAAAATGATATCTCTCTATTCAAACTGATATGAAGTCTGCCGTTGCAATATACATATGTTGTACCCAGCATGTGAATAGCCGCAATAAGTCTCTAATCTTTAGCGGCGTTGACTCATGCATGGCTTGTTGTAGTGAAATAGGAGTTAAAAGTACAGATACCGCAAAGGATTCTGATAATTGAATGACTTAACCTAGACTAGAATATGTAGAATATTGATGATGATATTGAATCTTGATGTTGTCTACAGATACAGCTGAGGTTAACTGCCAGCTATGGCAGTTATGTACTCGTGAGCTTACTAGCGGGACTATTCCATGTTGACTGAGGCTTGCGCTCTTGCAAAAGATTCTCCTGAAGTGGCGGAAATTCCTTTCATCGCAAGGGAGTAGGGACAGGTTTTCTGTAATATTTTCTCGGTCATTCTGTGTTTGTACGATTCAGGATACATCTGATCCTTCTGCGGAGTGTCATGAGCATATGTGTATCTTACATGTTATATTCTTTAATATTAGCATGAGTAACACGTTTATTGATACATATGTTGTGGCATAACTCATGCATAAGTAAGGAGGAGAGGGAAATGAAAGGTCGAGAGGAGAGGCGAAGAGGAGATAGAGTGAGGAAGAGAAAGAAACAGGGAGAGAGAGATGAGAGAGTATGACAGAAAAGGAGATGAGAGGTGATAGAAGGTGAAACTAAAATAGAATCTATGGCTATCATCTAACACATCCAAGCAAAGCTACGGCACTCAACCCATTCAAACGCGAAGCCATCAACCCTCGTTCACCCTTTTCCATCCCAGACTCTCCGCGTACCCTCCCCGCTCCATAGCAACCGGCGTCTGCGGTACCTCCATACCAAAGGGAACACGAACATGTCATGTGGCCCTATAATGACCCCAGTGCATAGCCCAACTTCGCCGTGATCTCCTCCCCACGTGCCCTGCGGAGGACCTGAGACAACAGGTGCCGGGGCGGGCAGGGGAGCACCTGACAGCTGCAGGTAACCAGCAGGAGAGGATATTGCTACCCTAACTCCGTAATCATGGCGGGAATGGGCAAGGGAGAAAACCTTTTACTTTATATGAAGGAGGGATATCGATGGCTGATCACCCTCGTGAACAGTGAAGCAAGAATAATGGGTGCGACTTTCACTTTTTTTTTTCTTCATGGGACGGTACTTTGCATGTGTCGTGACCCGCAAAGAGTTGCCGCTTGGAAAAAAATGGGTTTTAACGGACCACATGTGCAACGTCTTGCCATTTCATCTCCACGTTCCACCGTCGACATTAATTTGTATCCTCCACCCACAATATAAAACTGTATCTCAATCAAACCACATATAAAATCTTTATCATGATTATTTTCACTTGTACTGTCATTCCTTGCTCCCGGGGGTGTGTCTCCCGAACGAACAGCTTTACACCCATTTTGTACGTGATGTTCGAGTGTTTGGTTATATATACATACAGACATATATACATATATATATATATATATATATATATATATATATATATACATATATATATATATATATATATATATATATGTGTGTGTGTGTGTGTGTGTGTGTGTGTGTGTGTGTGTGTGTGCGTGTGTGTGTGTGTGTGCGTGTGCGTGTGCGTGTGTGTGTGCGTGTGTGTGTGCGTGTGTGTGTGTGTGTGTGTATGTGTGTGTGTGTGTGTGTGTGTGTGTGTGTGTGTGTGTGTGTGTGTGTGTGTGTGTGTGTATATATATGTATATATATATATATATATATATATATATATATATATATATATATGTATATATATATATGTATATATATATATATATATATATATTATTCTAATATATTAATAGACCTTTAAATGATGTTACTTTTAGATATGATATGCGGACTAACTTATTTTAGATGAAAAGCAATGATTGACAACTCGGGCTTGTATTTTGACAGAACATATTTAGTTAAACATAAAATCTGTTTCGTGTATATGTAAAACCTGTCAAAGTGTCGAATGAACGAATTTATGAATAATGCATATGTTTGCATAATGCGTATTAAGACATGAATAGTGATAACCTCTTCATTAGCAATCACCTTCCCCTGATAAAAAAAACGATTGAATCAGTCAACAGATATTAATCAAAAGACTACAGCGTGAACAGTTTATCAAGTACGTGATATTAAAAGATACGGGGAAAAAATGACTATCGGGAAAAAGGAGCTTGAATTGGCGGGAGAGAAATTCTCGTTACATGACATTTGCCGGCAATAAAAGTTGTCTGATAAATCGTGGTAATGGCGTGCTATTTTACCTTCCTATCGCTTCGAATGATTTATAAATATGTCGGGAAATGATGCTATAAGCTTTCTTGTAAAATAGGGTGTTAACGGGATGATTCTCGCATCAGATCATCCGTATTATTTCAACTATTTTCGCTAGGTTAACCAAAACTATTGTAACTTGGATTCATGCTTTAGTGTC
>BOPN01000867.1:85000-90000 GCA_017312705.2 Penaeus japonicus | reverse complement strand
CGGTATTCAGAATATTTACCTTTCTGATATGCTTTTAGGTACACTTTCTTAGCATAAAATACTGTGTTACAAATCAGAAAAACGTGATTTGGATGAATCAAATGTTCCTTTCTGGTACAAACCATTGATAAATTCCAAGCTGATTTTACATGTTTACATTTTTTACAACTGCAAGAAATGAAAGGCAACTTTGTTTTGGTGGTATTCCTTGAAATGTTTTCTTGCTCTAAATAACACACTGCATTGGCAGAAAATCACTCAGATAGTTATGATCTGTACATGAAGCCCAAGCTCAATATATCTGTGACTTCCTGCTTTGTTGCAAACTTGGTAAAATCTTAAAAGAGTTTGGAAAAAAAGGAAATAATTGGTTGTGTTGCATGATGGAAAGAACATAAGTGTTTAGAATTTTGTTTCATTACTGATAATCCAGTCATCTAACTGAAGGATTAACCTCCCAAAATAATTGGAATAAAGCCGACAATGATAAAAAGAATAGAATTAAAGTGTGAATCTCCTAACCCATTTGCGCTGGATGACATGCTGACATGTTTTGTGGTTTTTGCATCAGATGCTGGTGACGAGATATTTGACCAAGGCTGGCGCTTGGGGTGAGCGAGCGGACAGCCCAGGCTCGCGGCTAGTGTGCCCTAGAATCCCGAGGGGTTAGGCCTATGTGTGTGAAAACCCCGGCACTGTGACCATTCAAAGCTGGAATCGCCCTGGCTTGAATGTGTTAAATATTTCAGTTTTACTTAGGATAAAAAAAATAGATACCTCAGAGTTGTTGTAACATTTGCTATTCATAGTAATGAGTAGAATAAAGCATCCAGAGATTCACTTAAGATAGAGCATGGTGTATTTATTAAATGATTGTTGATATCAGCCCCAGTGGTACCGGGCATCAAAGTAACGTAATTATTCTATCCATTAAGCATGTACAGATAAGGAAGTTTATCAATGTCTGAGAGTGTAAGCTTTGATATATAACTTCTCTGATCTTCATCTGACAATGCAGTGTAATAATCTAAGGTATGAGCTTTTGGTAAAACATACTAACCCCATGGCAGTGTTCATAGGTATTGCAGTAAACTGCACTTTGCACTCCAGTGAAGGCCAACAAATGTGTACTGCATATATCCTGGCAGGATAGAGCTTGGGCTGATTCCTTCTTTGATAATTATATTCCAGGGTGTATTGTCAATGCATATGCTGTATCATAAAAAATAAAGCTTTCTGCAACATTACCAGTTTCTGCAGTGTTTATAAAAACTCTAACATGCTTCAATCATTTAGCATGCAATGCTAGTATTTATTGGTTATTGTCCAGATATTGTGCATCAATTAAGACAAAAATGCATCACTTTGATGTTTTATCACATTTGGCTGAGTGGCAAAATAACTTTGTGTAGGCTTTAGATGTATTAGTTTAATAACTTCTTTATTTCAAATTTGGGATTGAAATATCATTGATAAAAGTGCCTTAGATTTTGGTGATCTATTGATTCCATATAGTGTTTACCACAAAATCCATGCTTATTTTATACTTAAATGATAGAAAGAAAATTCCGATAACTTGTCTATGAATGTCCCATTCACTGGACATCCTTTACTTCTGCACAATTAAAATTATTCAAAAGCAATATGTTTTTTATTTTTAATTTTACTTTAGTGAGGACGCTATTCAAACTACCCCATTAATTTGAAATAGGACTACATTTTGTTTACAGAGGCACTGAGTAGATTTTTATATATATAGGAGTGGACAAATTGTATTGATGATGATTGTATAAATAAATTTTATAATTCAGATAACACTTACCTATATATTCACTTTTATTCTATTTTTCTTTTTTTGTTAATATATTCATTCATAGATAGCAAGATTAAAAAGCTATTGTTTTTTTCTCTTCACATGAAGACACCGTGGAGAACTTACCAGACGAGGTACAACGTGAAATATCCAGCATGAGAGAGCTGGATGTTCGATATCAAGGTAAGACCACTTGATTCCACCCTGCTGCATTTGGTGAATGATGAGGTTATAAGTTTCTTATTAACCCTCTCTGGATGGGTGGTACACTACGGTACCGCGCATTCAAGGCCCGT
The DNA here is from genome assembly GCA_017312705.2 of Penaeus japonicus. Lineage (NCBI taxonomy): Eukaryota > Metazoa > Arthropoda > Malacostraca > Decapoda > Penaeidae > Penaeus > Penaeus japonicus. The sequence goes on along the minus strand of BOPN01000867.1, from coordinate 87,891 downwards.
TCGCTGGGTGACGCCATACGGCGTCGTTTATTTTACTGATTTAGTCATATGCGTTCGAGAGCCCCGGCATTGTAATATGCAAGGCTGGAATGCCCCCGTCGTGACTGGGTTAATTAATATCCTCATGCTTATGTGTTTTGTAAATTCTGATCATGAATTTCAATCTTTTCAGCTCTGTTGCAAGACATGGAGGGTTTACGTGGACAGTTAGAAGGAGAGTTGGACTCCATATCTTTAAAACGCATAATGGTCCAGATTCAGGACAAGTTGATTTCAACACAAGAAATTGGTGACGACAAACTCCAAATCGTGCAACACATTTTGGACATTATAGAGAATAGACAGAGACAACTGGAACTGGATAGTAAAAACTTAGGTAAGGAAAATATAGGCTTAATTGAAATGAAATGAGGAATATTAAAGAGAGATTGTTATAGATGTTATTATCATTATTATTGCTGTTATTATTGTTGTAGTAGTTCATATTATCATTATCTACATTATTATTAGTGTTATTATTTATTAGTGGTCTTATTATGATAATAATTACTATTGTTAATGTTATTGTCTTTATTTTAATGACAATTCATATTATTTATATTATTATCATTAGTATCATTACAAATCATATAATTATAATCATTGTTATTAGTGCTGTAGTTAATGATAACAACACCATAATTGTTAGTTTAATTATTATTTATTAGATAAAGCTCCCTTTGTTCTTAGTGTATTAAAGATGGCACAACTTTACGTACGCACAACATCCTTCAACCCATTCACGTCAGGGCTTATATTTGGCTAATATAACAAGCGTACACAGTAGCTAAGTGAAAAATCTATCTCGGAGCAAAGTCATGCTGTGCTTCTTAGTGTGCTTTTCAACAGCCTGATTCAACTGGGTGGTAATTGGCATTTTTTGTATTTGTTTACATTATTTTAATGTAAAAAATGATGTGATATCACATCACTGGGTGCCAATGGGTTAACCCACTGCTGATGTGGCTGTTTTGGCTCCAAATGGTCTAAATGCCAGGGTATTTCAAACATGTAATCCTAATGCCTCAGACTACTCACCTGCTCTGGCTGTGGCCAAGCGCTATGCACCCGATCACCCAGCAGCTGTTACTGCCACCATTCGATGTGATATCTTGTCATCTGGCATTAAGGGGTTAAGGGGAAGGAGAAATGTATTTAAGATAATATTATAAAAATTTTGAATATTGCTTACAGACTTTGGTCAAGAGCCTGAAAAGCAAGAGACCTCTAAAGAAACCCAGCCTGAGAGAGCAAGCAAAAGAGCAAGGAGAACAAGGAATGAAAATGCAACAAATCACAACGAAAACTCAAATGATGCACCAGTCACCCCACATGTGGAAAAAGTGTCTACGAGCAAGGTAGGATCTGAAATCTTAAGTAGAATGAGAATGTGAGGAGTCATCTTGAAATGGATAACTATGTAATAAGTATAAAGTATATGTTTAGAAGACACCCAGAGTGGCTTTCAAAACAGACTTTTTTCTCATAATTATTTCTATTGAAATCAACCTGAAACTTGCCATGGTCTGTGATGGATGGCCTATAGTCTGAAGTCTAACATGATTGTGCTTTAGTGTCACTTGATCACTGTGGCTTCCAGGTTTTGATCTCCAGCTTGGCCAACAAATTTTCATCACATATATTCAGGCAAGATAGAGCTTGGACTTATTCCTTACTTGAATATAAATTGCTAGGGAAGTCTATAAGCTCTATCATGCCAGAATAAAAGTTGGTTGGCCTTGGCAAGGGTGCTGACAGGTGTAGAAGCCTTGGTGTAGGGATGCTTGGTGTATATCAATCATTAACGAAATTTGTTGGTACTTATGCATTTTAACGTGTACCCTACAGAGTTCTGCACAAAAGAAAGCAACTAAGAAGAAGAAACGTAAGGCGAAGGTTGAACGAGAAAGAGAAGATTCACCAACAGAAATACCAATTGACCCAGATGAACCTACATACTGCCTTTGTGAACAGGTAATGTTTCATATAGTTTATATATAGCATAGACAGACATATAAAGTCATGTAGACATACATAAAATTGTGTTTGTTTTTTCTCTCTTTCATCATTTGGCTTTTATTTTCTCTATTTCCATTTCATAACAATTTAATGTGGAAATAGGGTTGATGTGACAATGTATTGAAGTTTATGTTTTTTGTTTTTTTTTCCCCATAGGTTTCATATGGAGAGATGATTGGCTGTGATAACGACCTATGTCCAATTGAGTGGTTTCACTTTTCCTGTGTTGGGCTTACTAATAAGCCTAAAGGGAAATGGTTCTGTCCGAAGTGTCGTGGTGACAAGCCTACTGTCATGAAGCCAAGAGCACAGTTTTTGAAGGAACTTGAAAAGTACAATAAAGAGAAGGAGGAGAAGTCATGAGCAGGAAGAACTCTTGTCATCATGTTGTATATAAGATTGATTTAAGAATATTTTATGTATATTTCAGAGAATGGTTTTATGTTCTCCTTAAAGGTCTTTTATCACATGTACTGGTTACATCTCATGCTCAAAGATGTCTGTTCATGAATATGGTAGATAATGCTTCCCTCCACCCAAACAGTTAATGGATTACTTACAAGTTTAAGCCAGAGCTAATATTGGATACAGAGTTATATTTATCAAGAGTGTAGGTATTTTAGGGGTGAAATTTACAGATGATGACCATTTCTTATTGTAAATGCAGTTCTAAGTATCTCCAATTTTAATTGCTGATCTCCCATTCTATGCATTCTGTATATATAATGAAATCTTTATTCTTTGTTGATGATTCATAATATTTATGTATCATATTTCTCCAAAGTTGTAGCATGCAATTCTGTAGTTTTTTGCCGGATTGACTGCTTTTTGCT
>BOPN01000867.1:75000-82500 GCA_017312705.2 Penaeus japonicus | reverse complement strand
TGTAGCCCTACCTACCTTGATTTAGCATAAACATGACTGCAATCAATGGAATCTGGTTCTTTCTCATTTCCATGTGGGGATTAAAGGCCATACCAAGTGCCCTGTCCTATTACATTGGTAATTCTTAGTGTTTTATTTTTATGTTGTATTTGATAGTGACATAGTCTTCTAACAAAAACAGTATAAAATTATTATATGTTACAAGGTATTTACTTCATTTTAATATCCTTGTGTACTATTTATAAAATGGGATGTCTGTTGGAGGAAAAAATGTAATTTGAGAATGATTAGTAGTGTTATGTCAAAGGAAGTCAGTTGCATGTGTAAGTGATACAGTAAACTTGATTATATTTAATGGCAAAAATACACATCCATTGCACATGTGAAGATTTAAACAAGTGATATATGAAATGAGTGTTTCATTTTTTTGATAAGGGAAAAAAGAAAATTAAGTAAATGCCTATACTGCTAATATAAAGTAAATGCCTATTTACTGAATAGTTAAACCAGAACATATCAACATCCATGAGATATTTTAAGTTCTCCAGTCCTTTGTATCATCAAAAAAGTTATTGGAGTAGAAAGCCAATGCAATTATTAATCTCATGATTTACAAATGTACCCTGCCTCCAGGAAACCCTTATGGAAGGAGATAAAAGTGTTAAAATCTGTTTTATATGAACTCATTTTTCAGAGATGCATAAATACCATTTACTGAAAATTATCAATATCATCAACATATGGATATACATTTTGCTCGATGCTTGATTTGTCTTGCAGTTTTACATATGAATTAATGATAGTTTGACAAAGTGCATAAGAATCACATTACATCATAAATATGTATATGGAAACCTACTACTCTGTTTTCGGAGGTTGTTTTTGTGACCTGACGTTCAGCTTACTTTATTACAGAAAATGTTGTTTTGGTTATTTGTCATTCTCATTTTATTACAAGTTTATTTTCATTGTTGTAAATATCTTGATGATTATTGTAACATTGATGGTGGTTAGTAGTATCTGGTTTTGATGATGATATTGCTTTTTATTATTGATATTAATCCTATTATTGCTATTACTATTATTATTATTATTATTATTATGATTGTGATTATTATTATCATTATCATTATAATTATCATCATTAATATTTTTATTTTTATTATTCTATGTAATTTATTATTATTATTATTATTATTTATACTATTATTATGATTAGTTATTATTATCATATTGTTATTATTATTATCATTGTTATTACCTTTTTTTTTTCTTAATGAAGTTTTCCTCCAATCCTGCAGTCTTGTCAAAGCTTCATTCTAATAACGTGTACATTGTTTCAGTCAGAGGCAGGAAATTTTATATATTGTGAGCATGGAATTGATTTCCTTTAATTACTTTAAGATCCTAGCAAGTTCTTATATAGCTTCAATTTGGTTTATTTATTAGTTGATTAGAGCTGAAAAAATATGGCTCATAGTAACCTATTATAGTCTGGGTCATACAAATTGACAAAGTGAACAGAAGACAAGTGCTTTTTTATTAATGAAATTCACATTGTTTTTAGGAAAAAGTTTGTTATATGATTGAACAAACCTACCTGTCCCACATTCATTCTCACTCACACTAAAACTCATTCACACACTTGCTCTCAGTCACACACCAACACACACACACACTCACTCACACATGCACAGATGCAGGCACTCACTCACTCTCACTCACACTCACTCACACATGCACAGATGCAGGCACTCTCTCACTCACACTCACTCACTCACTCACTCACTCACTCACTCACTCACTCACTCACTCACTCACTCACTCACTCACTCACTCACTCACTCACTCACTCACTCTCTCTCTCTCTCTCTCTCTCTCTCTCTCTCTCTCTCTCTCTCTCTCTCTCTCTCTCTCTCTCTCTCTCTCATATGTTACTATAAACTTTAGTTGTTAGGACTTCAAGTGATGTAAAACATAAATGGATTTGAATATTTATATAGAACATAATATAATATAGCATTTAAAATTATAAAGACAAGGCAAAATTCTTGTAATTTACAAATTAATTGCTTCTTTGAATTAAGGCAATAATGGATACATTATTAAAATTCCTAAACAAAACATAACTCCACAGAAAAGTATTGCTGCAGAAGCTAAGAAAATGTATTACATATAGAAGCAGGAGTTGTGTGTTGTTTGAGTTTGATTGCCAGATATATGATGGAGTGATCAATATAAAAGCCTTAGATATTCACATGAGAAAAATCACAGATATTTTAGTAGGTCAGGTACAAATATAATCCACTTTTCAGTATTTTCAATGGTATAAGCAGCTAAACCTTATTCAATTTGATGGTTTTCATATGATCTTGTTTTTCTGTTTATGAGTGTTTTTTCATGAAAATCTTCATGCTTTGCTGCTTTTTATTATTTTTTTTTTTTGTATGCAATGCTTTATAACAATGATGAAAACAGTATTTTTTACTTCAGTATGGGGTACAAATCTTAAAGGGACCACAACAGGGTTTCGGTATTGCAATTGAACCCAAAATACAAGAAAAACTTTTGTGAACCAAATTTTTCTTGTCAGAGATTGCTGTACATTTTGCCTTGCTGTAAAGTACGGTTCTAGGGTTAAGCTCAGACATATTTGTTTTCCAGCTTCTGAGTAGAGTTGATATCTAAGTAAATTCACAGCTTATCCAATCAATGGCTTTATTTTTTTAAAGTAAGTTATGTGGTCTGAGTAACAAGTATGTCTCTAAGCTTTACCTTCCCACTGCAAAGATAGTCAGGTTTAATAACACTTCCTCTTACAGCTCCATTAGCACAGCATCCATTGTTGGCTGGCATGTCATATGCTCAAACAGGATATTTTCATGGGGACCCAACAGATAAATAAATATAAATTAAAGAGAAAAGGAATTGGAAAATAAATATAAATTAAAGAAAAAAGGAATTGGATGATAATTAGATTGGCAAGTAGACATGCTACTCAGTAATGCAAGTACAGTACTTAAGCTTGTTGAAAGATGCAATATGACATAAATCAGCAGGTTTCCTTTAATAGGACTGGTCTTCTCTTATTTTTTATTATTATAAAAAAAGGTCAACTAGAGATGTAGAATATAATTTCAAGTTTCTTTTGTAGTAGATATGCTACTTTTACAGATGTTTACATCTATAGCTCATTCTTAATGAATAAATGACTTTAAGAAAAAAATTGTTTTATTTCCTCATACAAATGGAGAAACATCAATGCATTAAACTATATGATAACACTACAGTTCTTATGCAAATGAAGTATGAAAAATGTTTATGCTTTCTATGCAATACTAAAATAAAGACGTTCTGATCTCATATTGTGTCCTAGAGTCTGTATAATGCTTGCACTAAAAGTAGATATTGAATCTCATAGCTGGAATCTTCTGACCTTATTGAAGAAAAATAAATTTCCTATGTGAGGCAGTTTAATAGGTTTTAAAATGATCTTCAAGAGAATAGTAATTTATTCATATTCTGTACAGTAACAAACATGTATACATTAGGTAACTCTGAGTCTTTTTGTGATACATGAATATCAATCTTTTATTTTCTTTTAAATAAAAAGTTGACGACAAGCCTTGGACAGGAACCTTTTTTCATTTGGTTCTCCAAGACTTGGCTTTTTTCATAAAGTGCCTGTTAACAATGTTTCACTTCTTTTCTCCTTTATCATCTTCCATTTCTTGTTCTAATAAAGCTGAAGTGATGCCAACTTTCTGTAACTCCTCAATCAGCTCTCCACTCTGGTGCATCTGTAGAAGGATGTCACACCCACCTACAAAGTCTCCATTTATGAACACCTGGGGAATAGTTGGCCAGTCTGAATATTCCTTAATTCCTGTGAAAGAAAGGACAGAAAATCATTAAAGAATGAATTTCAAGTCTTGTAGATGTGTTAAAACCATTTAATTTTCTATGCTCTAATATATTCTCCTCTAACCCATACTACACACGAAATATAATGCTGAAAGGAAATTAGTGAACTCAAATTTACTGGTAGGTATACGGGTTCTGAATTAAATGTACTAAATTTTGTGTCACAGTATAGTGAACAAATCCAATAAGACTAACATGTCATAAACAAGTCTTGTGAGCCTTAGCTAGATTTATGACTTACGTGAGTTGTATGGGTAGTTTTTCTTACCCTATGTTTCAATGGTTTGAAAAATCTGCTATTATCAGATTCAGCCTATGTTATTATAACTATTAATATAGATGTTTACACTATTCTGATACAATAACTGAGTGTAGATCTTTTGTTTTCTTTTATAATGAAAACCAACATGATTCTTAACATCACAGAAAATAAAATGGGTTTCCAAACACTTAGTAAAAAATCTGTACTGAGTTAAACAAATAATTTCCAAATTACTTTCCTTGAATAAAACAAGTGGCATTTTTTCATATTGCAATTATTATTTCTGATTATCTAATCTGTCAAATCAAATGCTGTTCTAACTCTTGAAATATAAATACCTGCAGATATTACAAGAATTACTGTCAAACCCTTTAGTATATACAAAAATTAGTGAAGGTGCGACATTCTGTTACTGATCTAAGACAATGAAAAAGCTTTAAGAATCATATTGGTCTTATGTACTATCTTAAAGAAGTGTTCTTTCATTAGATAAATAAAGGATAATGTTCTTACCTTGTCGAACATTGTCATCGGCCAGCACATTGTGAGAATCATAGTTCACACCATGCATACGCATGATCTGGACAACTGCATTGCTGAATCCACATCTAGGCATATCTGGCGTTCCCTGTGAACATAATTTTGCAATTTGTAAAGAAACAATAATGCATGCTTTATATCCTTATTGGACTGGATTTAACATAATTCATTTTTCAAAATATATGAATGATAATCTTTCTAATACACTTGTCAATATATAGTTGATATGTTTATAATATTTCATATAAGTATAAACCAAATACAAGAAACTCTCATTGAGATTAGTAACACTCAAATAATACTCATGGAATATTTTTTTTCATATCTATCTATCTATCTATCTCTATATCTATATCTATCTGTATATCTGTATGTATATCTATCTGTATATCTATCTATCTGCCTGTCTGTCTGTCTGTCTTAATATAAATATATATATATATATATATATATATATATATATATATATATATATATATATATATATATATATATATATATATATATATATATATATATATACACACAGCTATATGTATATATATACCTATATAAGTTTTCATTCTATAAGCAATTTCTTAAGATACTTTAAAATTTCTTTTTTTTCTTGTATACAAATTTGATGATGTGCTCTGCCTTGGTCAAACATATAATTTGCAAGAAATTTCCTCTACTTCCCATGAATTAATATACAGCATTTTCATAAATGACTTGTTATTATGAATGGCTTTCTTTACCTATATCAAACTAGATTTAACAGAAACTGTATACAAACAACCACCTTAAATAAAATAAATCATTAATAAAAACATGCTTTCAGTGAAATAAAGCCCAGTTGTGCAAGGTATACTTCTCTTTTTATATCCTCTCTAATAGTGTATCATAATATCCTTCAATATTTAAGGACTGATTATTTCTTCTTTTACCATTTAAGTGATTTCAGTGCAGCATATGATAAAAGTTGTATTTTTGTCAAACTATAATGCTGGATAACTGTTAAATACCCAAAGATGCCATGATGTCCTGTGTGATATAAATGTGAAAAATCCATAGACAGGATGAAAGGTGTGCAGTGATTTTGAATGTGCAAATGAATTGATAATCAGTATCTGGAAACAAATGATATTGATATCAAAGCTCTTAATTCATAACCCTTAACCCTTTGATTTTTGTTATATAGTGACTGATCTAGATTAAGTGTTCAAGCAAGGTAAAGAAAAATGTGTGGTATAAGTCATACAAATAAATTTAGAGAAAGATGCAACCAGAGCTTCCAGGCACATTGGATAAGCTCTTCCTTTGTTTGTTTTGATATTCATTTTCATGACAAATTGCAAATAAATAAGTTATTTAATATCATAAATGGCATACCAAATAGTGGCAGTGTAAAACATCAAGCACAGATATTTTGGCTTTCTTATTGAAAAGAAGTATCCATGAATATCTACAATAATTTGTAGAAAAAAATTCATTAGTATCAAGCAGCAGCTGTATCACAACTGATGTATTCAAATGCTTGAGGCCTTTTGGCTCATAGAATTCATGAAAGGTCAAGTTTTGATTAGCTGGTCAAAATGCAAGATGACATAAGATTGGTTGTTCTAATGTTAATATTTTCTATATTTGCAATGTTTTTTTTTTTTTTTTAGGAAAATGTTCCAGACTATGGATATAAGGTTAGGTTACGTTGGTTTTTATAATTTGCATGTTCTGGCTTGCTTCCATAAATGTTATGAAGCCATTATGTAATTAATTTAGCATATTTACAAGCTACAGAAACTGTGGTGTTCCTGTTTCTTGCTATCTGCCTACTGACCAACATCTTTACTTTCTAATTTCCCAAAGTACTCTCCCTAAAAACAAGTCTTTGGGTTCTTAACATTCTGCTGATGAGTACAGCCACAAAAAGGCCGGCCTAAGCTCTTACCTTCATGAATACAACAACTTTGTTATCTGCCACAAGTTTATCGAAATATTCTTTACTTCCGACTTGTGCACTGCAATATCTTAGAAACCCCGTCAACGATGGGCGTGCAGCCCTAGCGAACTTCACAGCCGAGAACATGATGCAGGTAATGATGTAAGCTTCGCCAGGAGAGTGTTTACGCCTGGAGGACGTCGTCTGCTGCCACTCGTCTGAATCTCTGGCTGATGTTTCTCTTTTTAGGATTGGGGACGGCATATGAAAGTCTTCTTTCAATTCTATATTATTGATATTATACGCTATATCATATCAATATTCTTTCATTGTTGTCTGGTAAAATGAGTGGTAACTTTGGACAATGCATTTATTGTATTACTCGTAAGTGCAATCGAACACACAACAGCTGATGCCGACGAAAACATTGAAAGAGATTGTGGCTGTAAAGGTAAATGCTCCATTTATTATCCGTTTTCTCCCTCCGTGGTGCGTAAATTAAAATAAGAATATTCCCTCGATGCCTGCAAATCACAGCGCTCTTTCCCTGAGAGGCAAGAAAGCGTGGCATGGGAGACGGCCCCAGGTCGACATGGCAGCCCGGGTTGAAGGAGGCTCAGTTGGCGATAGAAATAGTTCACGCGAGGGTTACCTTCTTGGCCTCTGCTGTCACCGCACACAAGTCCTTTAGACGCTGTGGCAAGTTTATGTCGGAAAATTATGTAGATATCAAAGGCATTATCGTTTCTGAGAACTCTGGTTTTTCGAATAGTGAGGACTGGTATATTTTCAATCACCGGTGCAATATTGCGCGAGTGATGCATGGATAGCAAAATATTAAATGTTGTTAATCAAA
>BOPN01000867.1:65000-70000 GCA_017312705.2 Penaeus japonicus | reverse complement strand
TAGGAATATTGTTTTATTCCCGTGTTTATGCATCTTTTTTTTGCCGCGAGACAAATGGCAACTCGCCAGGAAATTACGCCTGTGATATAAAAAGTAAAATAGGAAATTATTACTGGTATCGGCAGTGGCAAAAAAAAAAAAAATGCACGAGCGATATTGGTCGACAGGTGACGTTCCTCGCACGCGGCGGTCGGGGGCGCAGTCCCGTTTATTTATTATCTTCAAGGGGGATCTGGTAACCGACTTTCACGCACAAGAAATGTTCATGCATGCTTGCACTTCGGACCTGATGCATTGGATGGAACGGAGATAAGACATTGCCAACCTGAGTCCTCGCTACGCCACGGCCGAGGATCCGATTGGAATTTTGTGCCTCCCGAACTGCAGCCCGAATTTCCGTCGAAAACACGCTTGGCGGAGCAGTGCGGAATGTCCCAAGGAAGGCGCTGCGCCCCCCGGTAACACGCCGCTGTTATTACCTCAAGATGAGCGCCAACTATGCCGAGCTCTTACTCATACTCGGAATTTCATAAACTCTTTAGGCACGGTGAGACTCTCTCCCTGCTGGGCCTCTCTCTCCCTCACTCTTTCTCTCGTAAAATGCGTTATTTTAGGGGGATAAAACAACAGCGGAAGCGGGGAAATGTACACGAATTTTCCGCTTGTTTGGACCAGATGGGTTTGTTGTTGGATTGCTCCCGTAACTACTGTACTATTATTCTAAACACAGACGCCAGGGCTCAGGTTGTGCGCCGTGATGGAGTTTCATTTGACTTAATTTTCACTCTTCCTCCTCCATTTCTCACTCCCATTCCTTTGTTTTACTCGTCATATATTTCTTATTCTTTCCTTCTTCTCTATGTTTACTTGTTTTCTCTCTCTCTCAATGGAATTGGATAACCATCGCTTCGCCATGACGATATATATATTTTTTTATTTTACAGAATTTGCGCAGGTGTGATATTTTCCACCGTTTCATCCTCCCTGTCACATCCTTCTCTCTCTCTCTCTCTCTCTCTCTCTCTCTCTCTCTCTCTCTCTCTCTCTCTCTCTCTCTCTCCCATTCTTCCCCTGCATTCCCTTCAGCATGGGACGAGTATCATGCCACTGGATTACCCCGCCGGTCTCGAGCTCGCCGATCGTAACGCACTTGGTAACACCGCGCGCCGAGGGTTATCGCCGGACGTGCATCTCGCCCTAGTCTGCCGGTTGCGCCTCTTGCATTTAATCCTTTTCCGACTTTAGTATTTGCAAAGTGTTACAAGGCGTCTGAAGGAGCGGAAATTGCAGCAGTCGTTGCGAGTGAAGAGGCCAATCTGCTAATGTTGCAGGGCAATCCGCGTGTAGAAGAGTGCCGGAGGGGAGGGGGAGAGAGGGGACAATGGGCGAGAGGAGGACGGGGGGGGGGGGGATGTGATGGTTGTAGGGTATTTTAGGCACCAAGAAAGGAGAGGTGGCCACCCGTCTGGGCAGGCGACAAAGGGCTCGACTCCCCTTCCCAAACCTCCCGTGGTATGCCTAATTTATACACGGGGTCCTCGCACGTGTGTACGGTAGGTTCGGGCGCGTTTAGGTTTAACTCGATTACAGGTGTTCTGCGGGATTCTCTCTCGGATAAATTGCTTTGTAAAGCGTTGGAGTGAGCTTGTTTATGTTTCGTATCAGTAACAGCCCATCCTCCGCCTCTCTTCGCCAAATCGCACGTCTCAAAAAAACTCCTCATTTCTCTTCTGCAGTATGTAGGGCGAGACGCTTTTCTTCGCACTTACCTTGCACGTCTGGGTAAAAAGGCTACCAGGCTAGGATGCGTCACTGTGTTTTTATTGCTCCTTTCTGGTCGCTATGCTTTGTTTAATTAATTTCGGTTACCAACGGCAGGTATTTTATTATTAAGTTTATACTTAGAAAAAAATCTAATTATTTCCCATCCACTTTGTTTTTGCCTTTTTTTTAACACACTTCTATTTACATCATACTTCCATAACTCTCCCACCTTCTCCCCTCCGCACTTCCCCTTGCCCTAATTCCCGCTCTAATCTCCCTCACCCTTACGCCCAGCCTCGTCACCCTCCCTCTCCCCACTCTCCCTCATCGCCCCCTCATTACCGTCTTCTCAAACACCTCTAAAGTATCTCAAACTCCCACTCACTCTGTCAAGCACATACTCCTCCTCGCGCACTCGCCAGCTGCTACAGCTTTCTCCGTCTCTTCGCCGCCGTCTCTTTACAGCCGTAGGGAAAAGCCGAGACGTTTGGATATGTATTTTGACGTTGTAATTCTACGAGCATTTTACAGTCGCTCCTCGTTCCGTCCTTTCTCCACCTGTAAAGGCTTATATGTGTCCTCGCGGGGAGTCGCCCTGCCTCGTTCATGTTGTTCTGCTTGTTATTTTTTGTGTAGGATGTTTATCGGTATATAATTCGACCTGTGATGCTCTCTTATTAGTGATTGTTCCACATACCTCTTGGGCGGATTAATCACCTTTCGTTACCGACAGTGAAGCTGATTATCTCTAATCCTGTCTTCACTATAATCACGCTCCTATCGCCGCTGTTGCCTGCCAGTTCTTTCTTTCTCGCGTCTTTCCCCTGCACATACTCTCTGCAACACGTATTTTTATCAAGGTTTCCATCGTCTCTATCCCTCCACTTACCATTCGAGCATTGGTAAAGAACCATTCTCTCCCCACCCCCTCGGCACATCACAAAGGACGGCCTTTGATGGGATCTATATATAAGGTCAGTGTGATGAAGGCCACATACTTACCAGGTGACGCACGCACGGCCTGCTCTCGTCATATGACATTAGTCTCCCCGGATGCATCTTGAGGCGATGCCATCAAGTAGATAAAAGACCAGATTATAATCCTAGCGATGCATGGAATGGCCTCTCATGGGATAGTCCTCCAAGGCTTATGAGGCCATATTTTTTACTGCATTTTCGTCCATTCCTCCAATAAATAGAAATGTATATTTTCGAAAGTTGAATGATATGCGTAGTCTATTCGGTCGTGGAAGCGTTACATTCTTAATTCCTCTCTACAGAAGTAGCTTTGACACTTAGAGCTTGACTGTGTGTATATATAGAAACGATTAGCTATTATGAATGACCTAATATTTAGAGAACATCCAGAAAGTCACCAGCTGAGGCATGGGTGTCAGTGTTTCATGTCAGGTGCCACTGCGGAATGGCACGGGGGAGGAGGGAGTGCCAGCTGGGAAATGGGGCGACGCCGCAGAAAACTAGGTCCATTTGCGTGTAGAATACGGAAACGCTGAAGGATCGTTATTTAAGGATAGGGAACGACAGTCACAAAAATATGTTTTAATAAGTATATATGAGAATACGAATTGGAGAGAGACAGACAGACAGACAGACAGACAGACATTGGAGAGAGACAGACAGACAGACAGACAGACAGACAAACAGATAAAAAATAGAAAGAGAAAGGGAGATATGAGGTGAAGGGGAACGGGCACGTTGCAACCAGAATGGCAGCACTACCGGTAAGAAGTACACGAGGGAGGAATACAACTTTAACGGTACTCTGAAGAGTTGTAGAAGAGGAAGTAGGGGAGGGGGGTAGACGGCGGGGAAGGGCGAAGAGGGAGGGGGATGGTGGAAAGGGGGGGGGGTAAGGGGAAAGAGAAAAGGAGGGACACGGGGAATGCAGAAGGGATGAAAAAGGAATGAAAAAGGGAAATGAAGCTTCGGGATGGATTCATGGAAGCGGAACTCTCAGACTGGCTCTATCTCTCAGAAATATTAAAATACCCGGGGAGGAGGGGGCTTCGATGAATACCGCGTGGACTCCTTCGAGAAGAATGAGAAAAGGATAAGGAGAAGAGATAATAAAGCGAGTCGGGAAGATAAAGTTGGTTGCGCGAGAACTAACGATGGGAAGATGATGGCGGTGGAAGATGATGGCGGTGGAAGATGATGATCAACCAAGAATGAACCAGTAAGAGGGAGAGAGAAGGAGAGAAAATGAGAGAGGGAGAAGGAGAGGGTAAAGGAAAGGGAGAGGGAGAAGGAAAAGCAGGGGAAGAGGGAGAGAGTGAAGGAAAAGGAGAGGGAGAGAAGGAAAGAAAATGTGAGGAAGAGTGGGAAGGAAAACGAGAGGAAGAGGGAGAAGGTAAAGGAGAGGAAGAGGGAGAAGGAAAAGGAGGAGAAGATGTATGTAGAAAGAGAGAAAAAGAAGTAGGAGAGGAAAAGAGGTTAAGAGAGAGAGAGAGAGAGAGAGAGAGAGAGAGAGAGAGAGAGAGAGAGAGAGAGAGAGAGAGAGAGAGAGAGAGAGAGACGCACAGTCTTACGCATATTTAAAGGAGAAAAAAATGAAAAATGAGGGGAAGGTAAACAAAAAATGAAACCTAAAAAAAATGAGTAGAAGGGAGACTATTAAAGACTGCCGCCAGGACATGGTTGATCTGTACTTTCATTCATTTTGGCTCGGCCCCTCAGATGGTGGTAACTTCAGGATTACCAGCTGTGAGTCATCTGTCATCTGCCTGTCCAGATGTTTGTATCATCTTTATCTCTCATTATTCTCTTCACCTGGCTGTGTGTTAATGATTTTAGTCTCTCTCCCACCTGGCTACGTGTTTTTATGTCTCTCATCAGATGCTACCGTCCTTTTATTCGTCTGTATCCCATATAGCCTGTGTAGTATTTTGATCCCATTAATAGTCTTCCTTTTGTTTCCTTTCGTTTTAGGTGAGTCAACCGTTCTTGTATAGTATCGGCTTTTCACTTCCACTTTTTAACTGCATCTAGATTTCTTTGATCCCTTCCGGGAGCTTTAATTCCCACTGAATCTGACTCCTGGCTGATTGTAGGTTTTATTTGTGCGAGGAATCTGTTGCTTATGTAAACTGTCTCGTGGTCTATCCCAGAGCTTCCCAGGCAAGAGTATATCCCTTAGACCGAGCATTAGTACTTATTTTATGGAGCTTTAAAGTTTATGAATAGTCCGATGGTTTGGGAATTGTGTTTTTGAGATA
>BOPN01000867.1:5000-50000 GCA_017312705.2 Penaeus japonicus | reverse complement strand
GATCGCACGCGTGCGCGCGCACGTGTGTGTGTGTGTGTGTGTGTGTGTGTGTGTGTGTATGTGTGTGTATATATTATATATATACATATACATATACATATATATATATATATATATATATATATATATACATATATATACATATATATATATATATATATTTATATATATATTTATATATATATATATATGTATATATACATGTATATATATGTATATATATATATATATATATATATATATATATATATATATATATATATATATATATATATATATGCCAAATTGCAGTACAATGCCCGAGCTGATATGCATGTATATTTCACGGTTTATCAAAACAGATAATATCTACTGTCAAGTTAAGCTTCCGTCCTTGATGGGCGAAATACAGACACAAAAGTCTGTAAAAGCACGACAATGGCAGAAATCGATAGGTGTATGGGAAACATATCTGATAAAGATAGGTATTGTATTTGAATATAATTATTCTCAAGTTTATTAATATGCTTTGCTACGCCATGTATTGGTATAATTTTAGCATATGACTGTTGTTTACTTGAACTGTAGCTGAGGAAGTCGCTTCGTATATTATGAATTATATGTTTTCACTCGTCATTAGCGAATTATTTCATTCTCATGCATTAGCTTCATTTTGTTGGTATTCGTTTTCCTCTCACGAACATTCTTTTCTCGTCCCCCGCTTTCCCTAGTTCATCCCCCACTCTTGTTATTCTCATTCCTCTCATTCTCTTCATTACTTCAAGGAAACTGCCTTAACCATGACAACTCTCAGGGTTAGTAACGTGCGTTGAATCACCCTCGTTACGGTTCGTCCTCGTGTCTCCTGGCAGCAGCTGAGATCTTGTTTCCCGCCATCCGTGTTGGCCATGCTGACAGCCCCGTAGCTCTTCTCTTACTTTGTGACTGATGGCTGCTTGGGGATGGCGGCACGTACTTTGGGATGGTGTGTAATTATACCCGCGACACTGGTACACCTCATATGTTGGTCGCTACATTTGGCACCGTGGGTTTGATCTTCAGTACTGTCGCACGGATGAAATTATGGTAATGTGTGTAATCCAACTTATTGCACATTTAATAGTTATACATTGTTGTTAATTATATCCACACAGTAGAAGAAGTATGATTTCTTAAACGCTTACAATTCAATAAAGGTCTATCTGGCTATCATACATTTTGTAAACGCCATTCCATTCTTACTCGTTGCATGAATTCAGTGTTAGTTGCGAAGGCACTAGACATGGAACTTAGATGTCACACTGAAGTTATACTTATTAGCAGGACGTCAGGATTGGGCGGGACTAACACGGGCCAAAGGGTCGAGGGTTATAAATGCGCATTCTCAGAGGGTGGAGCTAAACACGTTACCATCTGCATCACCACAAATAGACACCTGAGGTCACGCCACAACCCCGCCAGACAAGAGCCGCCGGACGCGAAACACAAGCCCGAAATCAAATCTAGAAAAGTACTGGTAGATGCATATTTGCACGTCACAGTATACTATATATGGCACCGTTTCAAGCTTACAATAAGTTAGTATATCACAAACTCTGCGTTTACTTTTGTTTATATATATCTATTTTCGTGGCCCTTATTTTCCGTATGAAAGCACGTGTGACGGATGGCAGACTAATAGAGTTTGATAGACTAATGACAGACGTCACGTAGGAGTAACCGCCAAAGGACCGCTTAGTCATTTCCTGATGATACCCATCGAGAACTAACATATTGTCTAGATGATGAAGAGAATTAGGTAGAAGATTAGATTTGTTATGTCGCCTTTTTTCTATTGATTGTATATTTAGATGAAATATATGTATTTCAAGTATAATATAAGATAGAGACAGTACAGTACACAAAACATCTGTGTTAGTGCGTGATGTCTAGATATCAGTAATAAAGTCTCGTCGGGTTTGGTCTATTCCAAAACAATATGACATGAATTTGTACAAAATAAGAGTGTCATTGCTTCGATAGCTAGTTTTTTTTGGAGATTGATACGTGATTTCTAGATATCACTAACGCAACTTATCCTTTGTGACAGATTATAATACTGCCATAACCCTGATACCTTTGTCTTGGATTCGTCCTGTTTTGTAATGTTTTCTTGTCCCAGATGGTAGAATGGCCTCCGTAGCTGTAGGCACCACTGCTGACACTTCTGCTGCTACTTCTGCTGTCACTGCCCCCAATCCTCCTGTCCCTCTTCCTAGAAACTTGTCTGCTCAGACTCCAGACACTGTCCAGTCTTCCGACGTCGTTCGGTCTAGCACTTCCTCTTCTTCCTCTGCCATGACGAGCGTTCAGGCCTCTCCGGCAACGCTGCCCTCTCCGGCAGACCCGCCTCAACCCCCACCAGCGTCGAGCCCTCCACCCCCGCCCCCCTCCTCCTCTCCTCCCCCACCTCCCCCTCCACCTGTTGATTTCTGTTCCGTTGCATCTCCACCCCCGCCTGACCTTCCTCCGCCACCAGACTTCTATACCCTTTCCTCCTCCCCGCCTCCCCCCCCTCCTCCCCCTTCGTACCTGTTCCCCGAGCTCTCACCGGAGGACCTACCTCCCCCTCCCCCGGCCCACCTCATGATGGATCTGCCGCCCCCGCCGCCCCCGATGTACATATGCTCGTATGACCCACCCTCGCCAGAGGTGAAGTCAGAGTACGACCCTCAGCTCCCTCCAGAATTTGCGTCAGCGGCGAAACAGCAATCGTTCCGACAAGCTCCACCTCCTGTCCCGCCTCCCCCTCGAAGTGGCCCTCCCCCCCGACCTAGCCCTCCCCCTCCTCCAACGCCGCCCGTGCGACAGGCGTCAAAGGAAAACTTGGCTGCAACAACACACACAGACACTCCCGCCGTAGATGCTACCGCTGCAACATCGGAGATTACCACCAGTGCAGGGTCTCCGGAGTCGTCCTGTGAAGCGTCTGGGGAGGAGTCGAAGACCAGAGGGGAGACCAGCACGGCATACCCTGGCAAGAACGTGACCGAGGATTCCGTAGACGGCCGTCCAGCCTCGAGCCTGGTGTCCTCCTCTACTCTCACGGCCACTATGCTTCTCACTCCCGAGTCTGGCCTCTCCCCGCTACCCCCTCACGCCCTCAGAGTCTCGCCGGTCCCCACTTCTTCGTCGCTTGAGTTCACGGACGATATCACCATGACGCCGCCCTCCAGCGATGTGACCTTTGCATCAAACTTTTATGATAATAGCAAAGATTCCACCCTCGATATGGAAACACCTGAGGCCACACCACAGCTCTCTGAGACAATAGGGTCTATGTCCTCTACGCCTGTTGACTTGACCCTGCCTCTTGTTCCTGACGGCATGGACACAAGTACCCACATGTCAGAGACAAGCCAAGATGTTTTATCTGGAACTGCAACCTCAGATGATGCATTGTCCCCTTTGCCCAAATCAACGAGCGAAGAAGTATCGCAAGGAAACGAAGATGACGATTCCCTTTCAGCCCGAAATGATGTGATAACAGAGAGGTCAGATCTGGACACCCTGGTCTTCCCCAGCACAGCCAACACTACCACGACAGAAATGGCACAGATGTCATCTCCATTTTCCACTGAGCCTCCGTCATTGTTTTCTCTCCCCACTGACAGTGACACCATTTCTGCTGACTTTGATTCCCTTGCAGCCGATACCTTGTCACCGACGGGGGAATTTGATTCATTGGCGTTGGATGCGGACACATGCAGTGTCACGACCTTCACCACAGCTATCACTACAGATGCCTACATACTCTCTTCATCCCCAGGAGTTTCAGATACTGCCTACGCAACTGCTGACAGTACAATGGCTTCAGCTACAGCATCTCCGGCTTTTACAGAGTCTTGTACCATAACACCAGTCCCCAATGACTACCTTACTCCTTTGTCAACTAACCCAACTACAACCCCAATACCATCACCTATACCCACAGAGACGCTAACCTCAAGACCTAGCTCGCTTTCTCCTTTTTTGGACTCCAAGTCATCTACTCCCTTCCTATCTGAAAGCTCTCTGGTGAGCAGCGAGGGCACTTTGTCGTCAGGCTCTCAATATCCTGTCTGTCCATCTTCTCTCTATCCGTCCCCTCATTCTTCAAACTTCACTGTCCCCTCAGCAAGAACAATGACGTCATCTCAACATCGTCCTGAACACAAGGTCACCAATACGGAAAGAAGGTTAGTGACATCACAATCCTCTGAACCTCACACGAACTCTACATCAACCCAGGGCAGTTCTGTGATGTCACAGGTATCAGAGAATGAAAAAGGAGATGGAGATAAGGACTCCCAGCCATCCATTGACCTTGTGGAACAGGGGGAAACTGCAACAGGGAGTGGCGAGCAGTCGTGTGAAGCTGAAGGAGGACAGAGGCTAGAAAAGCAGGATTGTCCCGATGAGAAAGAAAGTGAGAATGCTGACGGTGCTTCTGACGCCAAGGGATGTAAAACTCAAGAACAAAGCACAAAGGAAGAACTAAATGAACAGGCGATAAGGCAAGAAGAAACCGAATCAAGGATTGAAGAAGAGATTAAGAGAGGTGGACAGGAAAATTCAGCCACTGAAGAAAAGGAGGGTAACAACTGTAAAGAAAGTTTGGACGCCACATCAGCGGGTGGTGGCTCCGTACAGGCAGATTCTGATATCAAAGATTCTGGAACGGAAGTGGTAAGTGATCTGAAACTCAATCATGAAGACTTGGGAGAAAAGGGAAATGAATTGAATACTCTGTGGAAAGAACAGTCAAATGATAAATCAGAACAAGATTTTGAAAATTCAAAGAGTGAAGAAGCTCAGGGAATTGAGACTAAAGATAAGGAAAAGGATGATGATATTCAAATTTCAAATGATAAAGAAAATATTGAAGTCAAATCTGATGAAAATCCTGATATGACTAAAGATAGGGAAAAGGATGATGATATTCAAATTTCAGATGATAAAGAAAATATTGAAGTCAAATCTGATGAAAATCCTGATATGAGTACTTTAGAGGAAAAACAAACAATGAAAGATGATGAAAAAATAGATCAAGAGAGAGATGTCAGTGAAGCAATGAAGGAAGAGACAGAGAAATCAGCAGAGGAAAAAGAAGATAAAGCAGAAGAGATTTCTTTGAAACTGAGAGAGGATAGTTCCGGGGATATGAGTGATGCTAAGGAGGATAATGCAAGGCCTGATTGCGAAGTCAAATCAACCACTGTGGCACAGAATAGTGAAAAACAGACAGTCAGTAGCAACGATCTAACTGACAAAGGGAACTCCAAAAGAATGGCAAACTCTTCCAAAAATGGCATTCAAACAAGTCCAGTAATCCCCACGATCACAGGCTCAGTTTCAGAGGCTTTCCAAGGTTCAGAGAGAGCACCCTCTGGCACTCCACCAAAATCTCCAAACTCCAGAAGAAGGAGACAACCTCTTCCATCTTTTCCCCATTCCAGGAGCCCGACTCCCAGCCATGGCATGCAGCTTATAGTGCCCCCATTATCACCCCAGTCAAAAACAGCTCCTGTCTCTCCACCACACATTGAAACCAATAGTGGCAGTAGAGTGACGCCAGGAAGAACACCATCACCTGTGAGTGCCAAAAGTTGCCAAGATGACTCATCAGGGAAGCCCCCATCACCTATAACACTTTCTGGAAAATCTGAAGATGCTCTGCAGTTATTGAATAACACTGTTGGAAACTTGCAAAATTTATGTGCAGATTTACCGACTCCAACAAGTAATCAACAGGATACACTCCAAAGTTCAGAAAGGATATCTCTCTCTTCTTCAAATGGGTCAAACAAAATTGTAGAGGATTCTGGTGACTTGAATGCCAAAGAAAATTCAAATGAAAAGAAGAAAAATCTGATAGAAAATAACCAATCTCAGGAAAATCATAGTGGAACGAGCCAACACATAGAACAAAATGGTAGAAAAGATGCAGATTCATCTCACACTGCTGATGTTCTCAACAATAACACAAAAGAGGATGTAAAAACTCAAACATCCGTTGAACCTACAGACGAAAAACAGGTGGAAAGTACTAGTCCACAAGTGTCAGAGCAGCCTGTTATATCCAGTGGAGACAAAAGCCCTGAGAGTTCCTTTGTAGATCCACTCCCACAGAGTGAGAGTGCTCAACCTTCAGCTCATGTAGAGTCAGTTTCACAGTCAAGTACACTCCCATCTCCCCCATGTTCTGTCAAAAGTGATAGTCAAACTAATGATGTGCCAGTGAATGTCTGTAATGTTCAGAATGCCACACCTGCCTCAGTCACTCTCCCTGAATCGCCCACACAACACGCTGCTGGCACTGTCATTGAAACATCCATCACTGCAGATCAGGGAGAAAGTCTAGTGCATGATTTTGGTATTGATGAGAGAAAAGATGAAAATGGGGAAAGGGTAGAACCAGAGTGTAATCATGATAATAGTATACCAACAGTTAGTTCAGACAAGCAAGTTTTACCACAATCTAGTCATGAAAATAAACTTGATGGTCAGGGTTCACTTAAAGAAAGTAGGTCAGTCAGTGCTTCACAAACTCCAACTAATGGTTCCCACACCTTATTGTCTTCTTCTTCCCCCCTTCACAGCATCCTGGAAGATGTTGTTGAACCTTCGCCAGTGTCCTACGCCAAGACTCCCCCTCAGCCTCCCCCTCGATCCTGTGTCAACACCCCCAAGCCAGGCATGAGTGCCCCATTGCCACCCCCTAGGCAGTATATGCTGATTCCAATCAATCCACCCCAGACATCACTCAGAAGACATAGTCCCCCACCAGCTCCACCCCGATCTACATCAATACGCAAGTCTCCTCCACCTCCACCTCCCAGATCAGCCATCCATACTCCAGCTGCTAAGAGTGAATGGATTGACTTTCCTCCACTTCCACCGCCCCCAATATCATCTCTAAACACTCCTTCTAGTCCAACACTAAAACTAACTCCTGTTCCTGAGGAGACCTCATCACCATCTACACCTCAACCCTCAGCATCATCTAGAAACTCAGAAACATGTTCTCCAGTAACTTCCAACAACACAAAAGCTACCACACCCTCTTTGATTGAATGTGAAGCAGATTCAAGAACATCAAACAGAGCTGAACAAACCAATACTCAGGCCATCACAATCTCATCCACCTGTTCCAGTTCACAGTTGGACGTGAAAACTGAAGTGTGTTCCTCAGAAGATAAGCCGCCAGCTCTTCCACCACCCCCTGAAGAAGAGGCTGAAGAAGAGCCACCCCTACCACCTCCCCCTCCAGTAGGTTCCCAATGTGAGTTGGAACCCCCTCTCCCTCCACCTCCTGCTGATGAAACAGTTTCTGCCCCCCTCCTTGCTCCACCTCCTCCTCCTCCACCTCCAAGAAATATAATGACAACTCCACCACTTCCACCTCCCCCTAAAATTTTACCTCATTCAGAATCTCCTACACCTCATATGGATAACCATAGGGCATTCTCTAACCAAGTAAGTATTTCTACTTCAGATTCGACTGAAAGTTCCAAAGAAACCCCCAGCATGCCTCCACCTCCACCAGCACAACCTGCAACAGAAGCATTAGCTGTTTCATCTTCATCCATGCTTACATCTAATGTGATGTCTCCAGCTCCTTCAGTCCCCCCTGTGCCACCACCAGTACCTTCATCTACATCATCAGATGCTAAATCCCAGTATACACCTCCACCTCCACCACCTACTTTTAGCTTACCATCTCCTAAAACTGGCTTTCCTAAATCCTCTCTCATGTCAATCTCGCCATATGGCAAGGTTGTCATCAACCGAAGTGATTTACCACTCCCCTCACCAGAAGAAGAGATAAGAAAAGTCTTTGTAAATGTTAAGGACTGGGGAATTTTGGACGAGGAAACAGAAACACTGTCAGTCTATACCCAGCTACGGCCAAGTATCCAGCAGGGACCCCAGTAAGTATGATGATTTTTTTTATTTTTTTAAATCAAAATCCAGGATTATGGAGGCTATTACTGGAAATACTTTCCATTAATTTTCATTTTTTGCAAAATATTTCTAATGAATATTTATCATGAAATAGACAGATGGGGTACAGTTACTCATTTAAGTAGAATTATATGACAACTGCTTACTTGTGATTTTGTCTTCCCAGATGTGGTTTAGTGGCCCTTAGTATGGCATCGCAAGTCTTTCCTGAGACTGTGGATGTTACTGACTTGCTGAAAGAGGCCAGGAGAAGAGGTTTTACCAAGCATGGAGAGATGTTTAGTTCAGAGGCCATGGTTAGGTTGGCAGAAGGAATTTCTGGGATGGAGGCTACTATCAGAAGAGATGTTTTGTGTGACCCGAGAACACTACTTGAACTCTTGATGAAGGGAGACTTGATTTTAGTGCCGTATCCTTTTATAGCACTGGTTTAATAATTGAATTTTGTAGTTTCAGAATTGGGAAAAGGTAAGGTAAGGTTATAAAGAAAAGTATGGCCTGATATATTAGTTTCATAAAACTTTTTTGCAAATCATTTTTAGGTTATTTGTTTTTGATGTAGTATAGTTTAAAGTTTTATATTGAGTTTTTTTTTCATAGTTTCATGAGGGGGGTAGTTCACTAATGTAATGTTAGTTATTAATGGGCAAGAAATATGCAAAACCAGTAATCATCCTGAAAGTATCACTTGATTATTACAAACAGATGAAAGCATCTATGGTTATAGTTATAATCAGATATTTTATCTTTCATTAATACCATTATGCACTGGTTCAGTTCAGTATGATATATTTTTGAAGGATTATTCACGTTAAGATACAAGCAAACCTGATAAAATACCCATGACTTTATTTACTGCCATATAGAAATATATAATTTTGCTTCAGAATCTATCACATTTATTCTACCATTATTTTTCTTAACCAAACCAAAGTTATGATGCAGAGCGTAATCATATGCCAGGGCTCCGGGGCGGTCACAAGGCACACTGGGGGATCATCTGTGGGTGCCTGGTGCAATGTCCCACTCTCAATGTGCACATGGGTGGCTCTTCAAAACTCGACTCCCATGTTGATCACTTGTGGCATTTCCGCCCAAGACTAAGAAAAGGTGGGCCTGGCATGAGCAGAGATGGGAGTGTCACCCCTAGTGGTACACCTCTCATCCCTGGCTCTCCAAGGTTAGGACATAGATCACTAAGGACTCCAGATATTTGTAATGAATTTAAGTCCATGGAATCCCATGAGAGAGAGGGATCATCTGCGAGAAGTGTGGATATGGAGAGCTGGAGCATCTGCAGCAGCCGAGTTACTACACCAATGTTACCAGAACTCCCTCATGAGGAATTTAAACTTATTCCTCTGTGGCGTCAGGGTAAAGGCCGCAGTTTGATGGCTGCCCCCCTTGAAAAATTGTGTGAAAGCAATGACCAGTTGCTTTCCTATCCAGAAGGCATCACTGAAGTAGAAATGGAATATGTGATTGGATCTGTGCAAGATGGACTAGCAGGCCAAGTTGTGGTGTTACATAAAACAAAGACTGCACTCTCTGACCTTGTGGGAATCCTCCAGGAAAAGAAATAAGCTTTCTTTTTGTTGTGTTCTAAAAAAAAATAAAAAGTCCAGTGAGTTTATGCTCAGCATAATAGTTATTAGTATATGCTTGCTGTAATAATAGATATTTTTTGGATTGCTCTTAAAATGATGTTACCAGTAGCTTAGCAGTTTAGTTATCTGGAGAAAGATATGCAGTTTGATTTACCTGTCAAGATTTATGAAAATGCAAGAATTGATCATCACATTGAAGACTAGGGTTCTGTTAGGTCTAATATACATTTCCCCCTATACAGTGTTTAATTGGAATTAAATTGTCACATGAATTATAAGTAGGTACCTGCTGTTTTATTATATCAAGCATTTGTATGTTATTTTTTCTCTTTTCTCTTAATATTTCAGTGTAATGCTTTCACTTCAGTTTTTTGCTAAATCTTTACTTAGAATGAGAAACTTCCAATAATTGCATGTTTGTTTGAAAAGTGAGAAAGTTATATATATTGTCTCCTTTCCTATATGAATTTATTCATGCAAAAAGATTTTTCTTGCCAATGTTTTCTAAACAAATTTCCTTTGGAATTTGGCCATAGGAAGTATTAGTTTTAGATAATGTATGTGCTAAAGCTTCATCATATATTTTGATGAATTGGGAAATACTGTTTCATAAATGCCATCTTCACCTAGGAATACCTGTATTTATTTTTGTAGACCATTATGCAATGGCAACATTATTTGTATTTTTCCATTCCTGAAGTTGTTTTTCAGAAAACTGTTTTTTTTTTCAAACAAACCTAGTATTATCTTGCATTGTTTCTTTACATAAACCAGTAGAACAGAGAATTTCCTTTAGTGTTATTTAAAACTAAACTTGATTGTATTACATATTTTAGACTATATTTGAAATGATCATATTTTTTTGTGATCTCATTCCCCATTGTGTAAGCTTTTGCTTAATAGACTTACTTTACATCTTTTATTCATGTCAAAAGATATGTCAATATTATTCTTTCAGTATTGTCTGTTTTAGGTATGTTCAGTGACTTTTTAAATTTCTTTCATCTGATTTATGTCTATCCCTCCTCTGATAATGCACAGGTGTGCAGTATAAAAAAAAAAAAAAAAAACAGATAGAAAACTGTTTAATCATTTTTGTCAACTGTATAAAATTCTACATTTTTCACCCTTCAGATTAACATGGTTATGCACAAAACTTTTGCCATTTTTCCAGACAACTGATTCCATGACAAGTGTATAATTGCAGAGGGCTTCTTCTTGCCCACAAGTTTGTTTGCACAAAAATAAGCTTATAATCTTTATACAAATGGAGGGAGTATATGGCATTTGGTAGTACCATGACATAAAAATATCACAAGAAAAGTGAATGGGTATAAACGATCTATTCTGTCACTGGAATTTTGAACACATATATTTACATTTTTTTATATCTTTGGCCTACTATGTTATAAATAATAAGACCCTATATTCCTACAGTTAGTACTCAAAATCAGAGTCGAGAAATGTAGTAATAAATTGTAAAGGCTATTTCACTTCTAAAAGGCTTTTGTTACATATTTTTCATTGTTGTAAGTTAACATTTTAACAGATGGCATGTTGAGGCAGCTACAGTAATAATGATTAGTAAAATTACATTATTTGATTATATAGACAGATTGCATTATATGTTAAAAGAAATAGAAAATCATAGTGTATATACTGTTCATGGCAGCAGTGTGCTTGCATTTACTTATATGCATATATTATATGCATTATGTGTTTTTGTGAGCATACACAACAATACATACACATACATATACACATACACATACTTATTTACAATATCCATAATGCATACACAAAGCCATGCAAAGAAATATATATATATATATATATATATATATATATATATATATATATATGTATATATATGTATATATATATATGTATATATATATATGTATATATATATATATATATATATATATATATATATATATATATATATATATATATATACATATATATATATATATATATATATATATATATATATATATATATATATATACATATATATATATATATATATATATATATATATATATATATATATATATATGTATATATATATATATATATATATATATACATGTATATATATATATATATATATATATATATATATATATATATGTGTACACACACACATGCATATATACATATGAACAGAGTTAACCCCAAAAATAGTTTCAGTTACTATAAAAATATTTCAATTTTATTGGAGCATAATATCATCAAAACTTAATGCACAATACTGTAGTATTAATAACTGACTCTATTTACTGATCATAAATTATATTCAAGTATTTGTGATATCACATGGTGCTATTTATATCTGTGATTGAATAATGCTGACTGGAAACGAACTGGTACCACCTGCCTGAGACTTAAAACTAAATCCTTTCCCTAGAAGAAGTAGGGATGCCCCAAAGTCCTTTAAACAAATCTTGGTATCTTTGACCTTTATCCTACATCTTTCAGATTTTACCCCTTTTGGAAATGGATAATATTGTGAACAGGTCATTACTATCCAGTATTTCTTGGCTAGTTATCCTGTACTGAGGACTGTTGGGTTCCTATGAAAAGGTTCCTTTGGTTAACTAGGTGTAATGTTTTAATTATTACAAATACAATATTGAAAAATAATCCCATTATGATTCTAAAATGTTATTTTATTCCTGAGAAGGAAACAAGCTCTTTGAAATGTTTCATAAATTACTGTCTTTCCTGTTAGTCTATACCAGGTATGTCTCAATATAAAATTAAAATCATGATAGAGTGAAAAAAGTATAATAAATCTATGCACATAAAATCAAATAAGAAATTTGATAATACTCCTTTCATATAGTAATCCTGTATATTTTCATGATTCGTCTAAAAATAAATCATGTTTTTTTTGCCTTTACTATGTAAACATAATGATAATAATGCTTTTCTTATTACTTGACATCATAATTTTTATAGTTCCTGATTTCATCAATAATGTAATATTATGAGAGCACCATAAGAGATATTGAATCCAATATAATGGGTTTAATATCGGAAGTAAATCATAACTAACTAGAGGGACAAAATGTACTTGAGAGATTAGAGCTCCCATATTTGTATGTCTTAGTCATTTATAAAAAATATATATATATATAAATAAATAGATAAATGAACAAATAATAATAATATAATAACAGTAGGAATTTATTAACATACCACTTGGCATCTTGGTCACTTCTGTCCTAGGATGAAGGAAGATCATCACCCAGCTTCATAATAGTTTGCTTTTAGTCCAATAGGTAGATTCACTTCCTTAATCCAAAGTAATATTTGGTATTAACTGTTGAACAGACAGTTTGCCTTACTCTGTTTTTTGTTTTTTGTTTCGCTCTTTCTTTTTGTAAGATACATTCTAAGGAATTTATAAATGAAAGGAGTGTTTCATTGTAATAAAGATAATTTTGTTGCTTGACTTTTAATTTCCCTGTTACTGATTTCTTATATAATATCATAATTATATAATTTCTTATAAAAAATAACCGGTTTATAAAGTCCGGGTTAAGTACAACATGACAAAGAAAGTATATTAAATCACAAGACATTTGAATATATTTGGGCAACTCAGTTAATTTCATGAATGCTGTGAAATTTGTAACTGTAAGGACCACAAAATAACATAAAAGGATATTATTCAGCTTATAAGGGCTTAGATTGAAGATTATTCAAGATTGGTCTTCAGTTTCTGATGAATGTTTACATTTTATTTTACTGTTGTAAGGATAAACATTGTGGGCTTATTTATGGGAAATATAATTTTTACTTTTCATTAGTCTCCCTGTATTTCCCTATTTCCCTATATTTTCCTATTTAGGGGAACATCTTCCCTGTATCCTTTCTATTTCCTAAGATCTAATGTTTAGAATAACTCTTAAGTAGTATTTTCCATGCTTAGGTAATTAATCATTGTCTTTTAAGCTAATATTTGATCCACATAAAAAAGTTGAATGAACAGTATTTTTCAACACATATTATAAGCAGACCTGTCAATCTAACATAAATTGATGATCAAAAATGGTTAATTGTAACACTGCAAAACTGTGGTGCTCGGTCCTTTTACTTGTTTGTTATGTATAGATCCTCCTGTGATTCTAAATAAAAAGATTTATGTTGTATGTACAGATCCTCTTGTGACTCTAAATAAAAACATAAGATACAAAAACACAGTGCTACTGAAAATTATGAATCCTTTTTATTGGTACATTATAATTGAGCAATATCAGTCATATATTATCATGTACAGTACTATAAAATATATAGATCTGTCTGAAAAAATATAATCATTTATTTTATGGCATTCTTAGATTAATATAGGTACTGTAACATTACCATTAATGGAACAGAATATAAACTACTTTGCTACTTAAATGTTTCTATCTCCCAATTATGCTCTGTGATCTACATAAAGTAAATCAACAAACTAATGGCACTGGATTTCAAGTCACAAATCTCACTGCAAGGCAGATAGTGCAGCCAGGCGTCCTGGAGCAGCCATTACCCCACCCCCTGGATGAGCTCCTGATCCACACAGAAACAGGCCTGGGATTGGGGTGAAAGGGCCTGGCTGTGCTGGTGAGGGGCGAGATATAAACAGCTGATCTAATGACATTGACCCATGAAATATGTTCTGAAAAGAAAGTACATTTGATGTTTATATGTTTCTAATAAAATCTATTAACAATTCCTTGTCTTATAGTCTGAGAGTGACTAAGCCTGTATCATGAAATTGTATATTTGCATAAAAAAGATGCTGTCAATACTTTCATAGTCATACTCACCCCTCCTGTAAGGCCAAAGATTCTCTCTAGCTCTGGTGGTGGCAATACCTCATAACCAACAATGCTCTCTATGAAACCTGGTGCATATTCCTCAACTACACTGAAAATCTGTATGGTAATACAAAGGTTTGTTAGTAATGGAGCATGATCATATCATTTAATGGTTGCAGATTAAATCTTAAAAATTCCATAAACCATACTTTCATACCTGTTCATACTAAATTTTCACCATTTTTGTATACATTGTTAGATTAATCCCATTTAGGAAATTTAAAAAGTATAATAATCACCTTAACCCCATTTTTTCAACTAATACAAATTTATGTCTACCTTTTTTGCATACTCTTCCTTGGTCTCCTCATTCCAGGGCTTCCCATCAGCCCGGGTGTAAGGGACATACTGTGTGAAGAACAGTGCTACATGGCATCCGGGAGGAGCCAAAGTAGGATCACAGCTGCTAGGCAGAGTCATCTCTATCATTGGCCTACAAGACAGGATGTGTTGGGATAAAATACCTTCAAATTACTTTCTTGTTTCTTCATCTTTTCTCAAATATAACTATATATATTTAAAAACTTCAAATGTCACTACTATCAAGAAATGCTAGACTTTAAACACTGTGGAGTTCTGAAACAGACTGTCTGGTCATTTGCTAGTAGGGATCAGTAGACAATTTAATGATGACTGGACTAGGTGTAAGTACCAAGCACTAGAACGATGGTTTCTTTCAAACACTATTTACTTTTTCTGGAAAAAAAAATTGAATGTTTTCTTCATAAATGCTTACTTGTCAGGTATGAGTCCTGCTTTTGCCTGTAGGTAGGCCTCATCCAGCAGCTCTGTTTTCTCACAGTTCAGATGAATGGTGCAGCGATGATGTGGCATCACAGTATTCTGATTTGTACTGGGATTTGCCTTGAAATTTGGAAGAGATTTCAGGGCAACTGCAAATGGGGAAAATTATAAGTCTGGCATCTATATTAACCTACACAGGACGGGTGGTACAGCATGTGTACCGCGCATTCAAAAGCCCAGTTGCCGGGCGGCACAGTATTGTGCCGGCCATTCAATTGATTTAGGCCTAATAATTCGAACGCCCCGGCATTTGGACATTCAAGGCTAGAATTCCCCCGTCGGGAATGGGTTAATTCTTTTTGTATCACTTTTGATTTTCTTTTAAAGAAAAAATAAATCTTTATTAGAGGTGAATTTATTATATGTTAATTACTTGTCTAGTACCAGAAAAAAATGCTGAATAATTTTTTTACTGTTTTAAGACATATTCATGAATTAGTAAATAGTTATAAAATTACATGAGAAATTCAATTATTAGAAGAAACTAAATCTAGAATAAGAACTCTTAAGAAGTCTTACCATTAAGTTTACAGACTGGAGAAGTGTAGTCGATGCCTTTTATTGATGCTTCAAAATCTTTTGGTAATGAACCTTCAGGAAGCAGTTTTAGAAATGTGACATGGGCAGTGGCATTGGAGAGAACTGTTTTGGCATCTATTTTTATTCCATCTTCTGTCTCTACACCAACTACCTCTCTGTTATCTCCAAGAAGAACCGATTTTACAGGCTGTAAAATATTAAAAATTGTAGTACAGTTAACAACATACAGATCACATAATAAGTACAAGAAAGGTATATTTTTTTACTTACAATAATGCATTTGGGAAATATAATGATTAATGTTATCATATGCATACAAAATTTACTTTAAATTAATCCTCCAGAGTTGAAAGTCTGTCAAGTTATTGAGTAGTAAGTTTTAGAAACCTCACTGTACTTCCTTCAATTAAACTAGCAATATACTGTCTCTTTATTAATTCTTTTATTTTCATATAAAACTTGGTACACTTTTTCCAAATGTAGCACCCTGAATTCTTACCTGATTGGTGAATATATCGACTCCGGCTTCTTGTGCTGCCCTGGCCATAGCCTGCGTAACACCACCCATGCCTCCTTCGGGGTAGCCCCAGGCACCCCTCACCCCAGCCACTTGGGCCATTACATGATGGAGTAAAACATATCTTTAAGAAAAGAAAAAAAGGACAAAATAGACACAGCCTTTTTGGGGAAAGCCTGGTGAATAATCTATATACTTTGTTTTTGCTTTGCCTGCACATTAAAATGATTTCTCATGCAAATGTAAGATATATATAAATAAGAAATTATAGTTTGTTTACGTATGACGGTAAACACATCTCCGTACCCACTGCCCGGGGTGTTGGGACTAATCATGGCGCCTATAACACTGTCTGTGGCTAGAGTTGCTTTCAGTGGTTCAGACTCCAGCCAACGATCAAGAACCTTAATAGCTGGGGCAGTCATCAGTTCATACAACTGAGGGATATCTTTTCCCAAAGTAGAAGCTGAGGAAAGAAATGGAAGTAAATATTTGTATTTCAATGATGGGGAAATATTTTTATTGGTATTAATGATATGGGATCTGTTTTGGGGTCTTTTTTTAGGTTTTCATATAGGTTATTCTAATAATAATAATATATCTTCAACTGACTTCTTTATTAAGTCCTTCATATCTACTCGTATATTAGGTAATTCTACAATCAGCATTCAAGTAACCTTTCTTTTTTTTTCTTTTTCTTTTTTATAGTATTTAAAAAATAAAAAATAAAACTTTCTGATGCAAACTAACAGTAGTATGAAATTTTAGATGGTAAAGGTAGGCCATGAGGCATACCAATGAGCCTGTACCATACAACAAATATTTTTTTACTGCAATTGAAAGAAACCCATATTCAGAAATAATTAACAAAAAAAAAAACCTTTGCATGTCATAACAATGATTGCAGCTAGCCAAGCAATTACCATAGATAATCTGAATATAATTCGTATCTCCCATGCTGTCAGAAATATCACAATTAGATTGTTTGTTTAAATTCCAGAATTCCCTATCACTGCACCTCAACAATACTTATCAAAATTAATGGGTAAAATATCAAGTGCAATTAGAAGTGCAGGAACAATATTTTTCCCCTTGACATGGCATGTATAGGTACCATCTGCTGTCACAGAGTTATCCTGAACATGAAGGGTTCCTTCAAGATCTGTATATTATCATTCCATGCCATGTATTGCATTTAGTTTTAAATACTTCATCCCCATTTTTAAAAATAAGATATAATGTATAAAACTACAAAATCTAGAAACTTGATAAATTTAGTGGATGGTTAATATATTTCCAATAATCTAAAACATGTTGATTTTATGTTTCCTTTAAATCTCACAAGTTCACACAATCTTTCTGTAAAGCAATCATTAACCATTGTGAATTGATACCTTCAATATATATATTTTTTAATTTTTATTACATGAGAAATAAGAGCTTCTTATCTTTACCAGTCTTTATGAGAGGCATATAATTAGGAATATGCCTTATTTTGTTCAAGATTCCAGAGGAGTAAAAGCTTTTGACATCTGGTGCCACACTGTCAAGAAGTGGAGCTATAGCCTCTGCGCACTTATTTAGTATAGACTCTAGCTGTGGAAGAGCCTGTGAAATTAACACAATGATTAGATTATTGCTTCATCATACTATTTTATACTGTGTGGCTATAAATTATGAATGAATCAAGGATAAACCTAAAAAGATATTTCTTACATTTTACATTCAAGAGTAGGCATCTTGTTAAAATTATAACTTACAACCTATGTGTATAATATAATGTAATAAAAGCACAACAAAAATGGATTGAATAAAAAAGCTTGAAATACTAAAATAATAATTCATTGCAAAATTATTTATCAAAAACAAAACTTATTAATCTGAAAGAAAGATAGTTTTCCATGTAAAACTAACTTTCTTTCTTCAATAAAAAAAAGACACATGACTAGCACATACTACACACTGATTAGCTTGTATCATTACAGGATATTGTTTCATTACTGTTGTTAGCGCCATTCCTATCCTCAATTCAATCCTGAATCCAAATAAGATGACAGTCACCATTTTCATCATACCTTAGCATCTTTTTCAGAGAACTGTGCAATCTGTCTGAAGTTTTCCTCTTCGTGTGGCCCCAGGATTAGAGATCTACCCCCACTTGTAGGCCATTCCCTCTCATGGAGTGGTGTGTAGGAACTGGGGTCTCTTGGGTACACTTTTAAACCATGACGCTAGAAAGAAAAGTTTTCCTTATCATAATATTTTCCATAATAAAGCATTACAAATCAAAATTACAGATAAGAAAAGGAAAGGCCATCTAAATTCATCAATTATGGAGAAATAAGGATATGCCAAATCCTGTGATCTCAAATTTTATCCTTATTTCTCAGATAAAAACTCTAGTGTCTGTCTTATTCCAGTTTCTTATTCATACACTATAACTACCTTTAATTCTAAATCCTCATACACTTTCGGCCTCAGAAGACCTAAAACATAAGAGGCTCGAGAAAATTTAAATCCTGGGATGATCTCTTCTGTCACGGCAGCTCCTCCTACAATGTGACGACGCTCAAGCACACAGACACTCCTTCCTGCTTTGGCCAGGTAGGAGGCAGCTACAAGGCCATTGTGGCCTGGAAAATGTGGAAGATCAGAATAATTATACACTTTTAATTGTTTCTATATATTCTATCACTAATGCTTTTAAATTTTGTGAATTTCTATTCTATTAATGTTGTCAGAATCTAGGAATATTATCATAAAGGAAGCTATGAACAAGTTAAAGGAATTTACTAGAATTAAATACAATGCGAAATATACTTAAATTGTTAAATTCTCCTTTTTACTTTTGTATCATGACTGCCTCATGATTTGATCACAAACATCATTAGTATAATTGTTATCACTATCAATATCATATCATTACTTTTATTACCATTAAAATAAGAATAATTATTATCACACTATCATCATCAATACCATTATTGTCTTTATAATCATTAATGGTACCATTAAAATGTTATCATTTTCATTATAACTATTACTGCCATCATTATTTACTACTATATGTATTATCAAAAAATAATAGTAATATTCATAATAATGAAAATAATAATAATACCAACAATAACAATAACAATAGTAATAACAATAATTATAATAATGATAGTAATATAATAATAGTTGCACTAATTATCACTGTTAATGTGATTTACATAAGCAGTAACAGCAGTAGTAATAACAGTGGTAGTGGTTGTGGTTGTGGTGGTGGTATCATTATCATTATCATTATAATTATCATTACACACACACACACACACACACACACACACACACACACACACACACACACACACACACACACACACACACACACACACACACACACACACACACGCACGCACGCACGCACGCACGCACGCACGCACGCACGCACGCGCACGCACACCCACACCCACACCCACACCCACACACACACACACACACACGCAGACGCAGACGCAGACGCAGACGCAGACGCACACGTACACGCACATGCACACACAACATATATGCATATGCACATGCACTCGCACACATGCACGCACATACTCACGTACCACACATTCGCGAGGATGCACGCACGTTTTCACGCACGCACGCACGTATTCACACGCACACACACGCCATACATTTTCATCAAGTGGAGAACACATAAAGCGATATCTAAATTCCCTAGATTCCTATTCCATTCTACCTAACTGACTTGTGGCAAAACTCGACCTACGGTGCCCACATGACAAAAACAAAAGAAAATAATCGTGACATGAGAATTGCAGAAAAAGAACTTACCTCCCCCTATGACAACAGCATCATATCTCTTCCCACTGGTCAGTGTTGAGGCGCGACGCCCCCCAACAGATGTAAAAATACAAGGAAGTTGTGTTAGGCCTCTCATGCTCGCTCACTCTCCTCGCCCCTGTGTACATGCTATTCGATCATGTTCACTCCATACCCCGGGCCAAGGGTCACAACTTTAGGTGGATTTTGGAAATTTGAGGTTATTCGGTAACTCTTGTTCTCTGCGCACGCCGTTTCAAATGTTTTCGGAGGTAATGGCATATCTTTATGTATTGATTGATATGTCAAGTGAATATTAAGTTTAAATCCGAAGTCGCGGTCTCACCTTAGGACGCTGTCTTCAAGGTCAAATACCTGTTGTCAAGGCCCGTTCTTTTCTTATCAATGTGTTGCCATGTTTGTATGACAGTGTTTGAAATCAGTTGTTATTATAAGATTGATCATACTATTCAAACAATAAAGCATGCACGTATCTAAATCACATAATTCAGAGAGAGAGAGAGAGAGAGAGAGAGAGAGAGAGAGAGAGAGAGAGAGAGAGAGAGAGAGAGAGAGAGAGAGAGAGAGAGAGAGAGAGAGAGAGAGAGAGAGAGAGAGAGAGAGAGAGAGAGAGAGAGAGAGAGAGAGAGAGAGAGAGAGAGAGAGAGAGAGAGAGAGAGAGAGAGAGAGAGAGAGAGAGAGAGAGAGAGAGAGAGAGAGAGAGAGAGAGAGAGAGAGAGAGAGGGAGAGAGAGGGAGAGAGAGACAGACAGACAGAGAGATAGATAGATAGATAGATAGATAGACAGAGAGAGAGAGACAGACAGACAGAGAGAGAGAGAGAAACAGAGAGCGAGTGAGAGAGAGAGAGAGGGGGGGAGTGAGAGAGAGAGAGAGAGAGAGAGAGAGAGAGAGAGAGAGAGAGAGAGAGAGAGAGAGAGAGAGAGAGAGAGAGAGAGAGAGAGAGAGAGAGAGAGAGAGAGAGAGAGAGAGAGAGAGAGAGAGAGGGAGAGAGAGAGAAGGGGGAGGAATAATTAATAACATGCTCAGACTATTGCTTATGAAGCATGAACATGGGGGAAAAAACATATCACTCGATTTTTTTAAATCATTAGATTAATTACTTCACATTCTGATGTAATACATTTTCAGTCTGCAATTAGGATTTTTTTGTTTTCTTTTTTCTTTTTTGCTTTCAGATATCACTTCTTTGTAGGGTGAGGGAGTTCTTTTGTAAACCTTTTTTTTT
Organism: Penaeus japonicus; assembly: GCA_017312705.2. Taxonomy (NCBI): domain Eukaryota; kingdom Metazoa; phylum Arthropoda; class Malacostraca; order Decapoda; family Penaeidae; genus Penaeus; species Penaeus japonicus. The sequence continues at coordinate 28,623 of BOPN01000867.1, read as the reverse complement.
TTTTTTTTGCTGATTTTTTTTTTCTTTTCTTTTTGTGCTTGCATTGAGGGTTGTCGCCTGCATACCTTACACAGATATTAACGACATTATCCCCATTAAAAGACTAACTTCTCCGAGGATGGTTTCGATGAAGAGATTAAAGAGATCAAGGGAAAATACTGGACCCAGCCTCCATCACACCTCGTTTTATCGTAATGCTGAAATTTCACTCCTGCAGTTTGTTTCCGGGAGAAATTTCTGATTACTTACTGTTCATTTCCATTTAGATGTTTAGGTGTTTAATATGATGTTTCACTTTGTTCCAGGCATATGTAACTTTTTGTACTTCGATTGTTATTTCGCCCAAAGGTTCTGTCTATAACGAATATGCATTTGTCACTATGATATATCCCTTTCTCTTACATCTGTCTCTCTTTACCAGAAATGGAAACAATGATTTAGTTGCATGACATAAAAGTTTGTGTGTAATTCGCATTTTAATATTTCCCGACAAGAGGGTGCGATATGTTATAAAAATCGAAAATGTATTGCCAAAAAATACAAACACTTCTGAAAAAAAATATGCATACATGTATGATTTTTGTTTATGATTCGTTTATTTGATTATCCACTTTTATAATAAAAAAACTAACACATATACAAGATCAGATCCAGAAAAAAATGACTTTGAAACACCGCTAGGATAGAGGACAGCGGCGTACCTCTAGAAAGCACCGGAAAGGGCATTAGGGGCGATCGACCACAAAGGCACTTCCGGAGGAAAAGCAAATTTGTTAGACGGGTGTAGTATCACTCGGATAGGTAACACATTGTACCATTTTTCCTCTTTAGAATTAGTATCATTTTAGTTTTTCGCCCAATGCCTTGAACACAACTACTATCTGAGGTCATTTATCTTCCAAGGTAATGAACGTAGCAACCTGTGTAACTATTATTATAAGGCTGCCATATTCAAGTAAAATAAAGACATCTCTCCTACTCACATACACGTCCCTTGAGAAATGTTGAGGATTTTGCTGGCTCTTAGTAGTAATTTCGGGAGGTTTAATGCACTTGCCCTTTACGAAAACGAATATGATTGATTTCTGGCTTTCTCTGATATACTAAAAATAATTGAGCCTTAATCTGAAAATCTCCAATTTGCTTTTACCTCAATCTTTACTGCTATCACCGAACACGAACCATATTTTAATTAGGCTCTCTTCCACCCTCTCTCCATTTTGTTTACCGAGGAATCTTGTTCAAGAAAATACGGACGTATAGCATCTATATGTGTGTGTGTGTATAAACAGCACATAAACTATTATATTGGAGGTGAAATAGTGCATATTTCATTGTTAAAATATCCAGTGTTGGATACTGTAAGAGCCTGAACATCGATGATTCAAAAATAATATACATCAGAGACAAGCAGTACTAGTAGATAAACGACAATAATTTTACAGATGGAAATCGTTCTGTAAGAATGAAGAGATATATAGGAATATAAATATGCAATCTTAAAACGAATAACGACAAGCAATCTTTAATAATTGGTTATCTTACGTTAGCTGATTGTTTTGATAAGACTGCTAGCTTAATTTTATGTAAATACATGACAGACCACTGAACACAACTTTTCGCATACAATCTTATCTGTAGATATATTAACATATGTATATTATAAGACTAACTAAAATTATATGTATATTGATTTTCCATGTTTGGAGAGCTTACTTTAAAAAATGCTATAAAATTCTGTTTCCCTAAAATTAATATCTTACAAGATTTGAGTGTTGCCAGTTACTCTTTGATATCATCAGTTTAATTTTATACCTGTCATATTACTGTGCCTACTCTACCTTTTTACTTTACAGCTTTCACATCTTTATTTATACCGTTTACCCTGATTGTGTATGAAAAATAAGGTGCTTCATTACTGAAATGTTAATTTTAAAATAAATATGGAAAACTAAACCATTAGTATTTCCTGTAGGGATAAGATGCAAAGAAAGTCTGTATTATCTCCTAGTTTTATTATAGCTTTGTAACTTTGCACATTATTTTACAGAATCCTTTGAAGGAAATACAAAAAGCTTCCTATGTACAGCACTACAACACATACGAGACACAAAAAAATCATATCTAAAATATCTCTGCACTTTACTAATAATTTACTTCAGGTAAAATGTCTGGTCTCAAAACCACAACAGCACGAAACCCAATTTGTGCTTCAACCCAAAAACAACAAAATTCATAAATCTGATTAGGAAAGTAAGATGCACAGAATAAATTTTGTTACTGCTGTCAAGACCCATCATGAATGAGAATAAGTCAACATGAAACATGAAATATGCGCCATTGCTCGAGACCTTACAAAAATGAGAATACAAAAATATTAGGGAGTAAATACATGTCCTCCATGAAACTGCCGAGAAGAGTTGCCATTCTAAGCTGAAATGATCCACATTACTCAACATCATCATCACGCTGGCTAGAAAAGTAGGACATTAAGCCACTACTGAATTCCCCAGGACCTTTAGAAGACAGGCTTTCCTCTTTGCTGTCATCACTGGGTGACTGCCGAGCTGGTGAACCCTGGGCTCCCTGGTGAAGCCCAAGGGGGCCTGGACTCGGGCCAGGGGATCCAGCATAGGGTAACGGTTCTAAACCAGGATAGCTAGATTTCATCACAAGATGGGGATGGCCAGGATGACTGGGTGATCCATGGCCAGGGTGACCAGATGGCGGTGGTCTGTATAAGTCATGTGGCGGTCCTCGCAATACGCCCGGGTGAGGTGGAACACCCCTTGGGGGATAAGGACCTGGACCACTTGGGTGCGGTGGGGGCCCGTATGCACTAGCAGACATGCGAGGAAGAGAATGTCCAGGTGGTAAATGTGCTGGGTGTCTTGATGGTACCCCATGTGGATTAGGAGAATGTCTGCCAGGTGGAGGATATCCAGAGAAGGCTGGATGAGCTGGGAAATGTTCTGAAGGTCTGTATGGTGGATAACCTGGTGAGTGAACCACTGTTGACGTAGGTGGTCCAACTGGGGGCATATTACTAGGCGCTGTGCTTCCAGGAGGTAATCCTGGTCCACTAGGGGTCAATGGCAGAGGTGAGGATCTGTAGGGTGGTGGTGGTGAAGCGGTTACAGGAGCTCCAGACAAACCAGGGAGGGTTGGTGGTGTTCCTGCACCAGGCGAGGGACCCATCCCTGACCTAGGAGGTGTGCCCGGAGCACCACTGACACCAGACAAATGAGGAGACCATTTACCTAAAGGTTGTTGATGACCAGGACTATTATTTCCTAAATTAACTGGAGCTGCATTGCTTCCCATGTTAGCTGCAGCAGCAATGTTTGCAGAAACTGTTATGGTAGTTGGCAAAGCTGTGTTAGTTTGTAAAGTAGCTGGGTTTGTAGGAGGTGGGGTGCCAGATGCCACAGGTTCTGGAGTATGGTGAACAGGAGAGGCAGCAGCAGGTACAGATGGCACAGCTGGAACAACTGGAACAACTGGAACAGCTGGAACAGAGGGTACTGCTGGAACGGCTGGAACAGAGGGTATTGTTGGTGCAGTGGGTACCAATGATGGTGGTAAGGTGGTAATTGGTGTAGGTTGGATAGTGGATGGTCTAGTCGGAGATGGCTTGCCAATCAATTCATCCTTCTTTGGTCGACCTCTTTTCTTCTTTCCCTTATTTGACTTATTCTCTTCATCTGGAAGTTTAAAAAAGGGGAAATCACTTTATGAAATATATCTACAAAATGTGATCACTTGAAATACAAGTACCTTGTGTTACAACATTTATTATCAATATAGAATTGAAGTTATAAAAGAAATGAAAGCCCAAAAATAACAGAATGGATTTTAGAATAAAGAAGAAGAAGAAGAAGAAGAAGAAGAGGAGGAGGAGGAAGAAAAAGAATTAGGACATTGATGCACAACTTTCCTATTACATTAACTTCTTCCAATGGAACTGTAATACAAGGCAGCCTAAACTTACCCTCTTCTTCCCCTTTCATGACCTTGCCCCGACCAAGACCACCACTAACTCCTCGACGTTTCATCCTTTCATCGTCAGAAGCTTCATATTCACTGCTCTCTGTTGGGACTCGTTCTCCCTTCATTACTTTTCCTCTCCATTTCTTTTGGGGCTGGAAGATATAAATGATAGTCTCATCAACAACTACCTTCAGTAAACTTTTACAGATTTAAAAAACCAAGGTCATATCTAATCAATGTCTGAAACATATATATATATATCAGGAAATCAAACAAAAAAAGCAGAGGTAGGGATCTGTAGGGTGGGGGTTGGCGAAGCTGCAATGGGAGCCGACATATGTGAACCCTTTTATTCTGACAAAATCTTTTCCTCTCTCAATCTCATACACTCATTCATTCATTTTTCAATGAACAAAATCATGAAAATCTACCTTGTTACCCACCTCTTCCTCTTCGGTTTCATCTGACATCAGGAGAGCATCATAGTAATTGACTTGCCGTCCTCTCGTCACCCTTCGCTGGGCTAAACTTTCTTCTTCTTGATCTTCATCTTTTGGCTTGGGTGGCTTTGAGTACTTTATCTGAAATTTTTTTATGCCTTCAATATTCTTCTATCAAATAATCATCTGTTAAAACTGCAAGACAGTTATGACATTGTGATATAATTACTTCTCTTACATAAAGCAATTATCATCAACCATGAATATATTGTATCAACTTTGTTTTTTCTTTTATATGAGAAGCAGGCATTTTGACAGAATAAATCTAAACATAAGATAATCTACAGCTGATTAAGTATATGCTTGTGTATCTGTGTGCATTCACTCGCACGTGTGTGCGCACATACGCACATGCACACACACACACACTCACACATAAATACATATATAAATATATTCATATATAAATCCTTATATATATACATACATATTTAAACAAATAATGCAGACTGGCACTTACTTTCGGTTTCTTTTCTTTATCCTCTCCGTCGGGAGTTTTGGTTTTCTGTTTTTGTTTGGATTTTGAATTTTTTCTCCCACCTCTGGCTCTATTTGAACCTTTTCGACCTTTTGTTTTTAGTTGAGGTCTCTTCCTTCTGTTAGGTAAAATTCAAATAAAAAGTCCAAATTAGCAAACTGATTTTCATAATATTATGAAGAAATTAAAAAGTTAACATGTAAAATCATACTTCTTTCTTGCTAACATTTGCTTTTGTATATTCTGGTGCATCCAAGATAATCCAATCAGCTAATATGTCAATGCACCTACTTCGATGCTTGTATGATGACACTACAACTGAATTCTTACTGAGTTAGAATTAACCTAACTCAGTATTGATAGTTGATGAAGTATTCAATTAATGTGTAAACAAAAATCCCCCTTCCGCCACTCTTGATGAAGTGCTTGACTTATGACACTTACATTTTCTTTCTCTTTCTATAGCTTCTGTCACTGTCTGAACTGAGTTCCTCATCGTCTTCTTCACTAGAACTCTGTTTTCGTCTCTTCTTCTTTTTATTCTTCTGCTTTTTAGAAACTCTTTCATCCATTTCACTATCTGTTTGTTGAAAGAGGGAGAGAAAACATGGACACATTAAAAAAGGAATACATTAATTTGGCAAGAATATGTAGCTAATGAAATTACAAAATTTGTTGGCTATAACAAACTTCATCCTGTATGAAATTTTGCAACATATCAAGTCCAGGAAACAGAGAAGCAAAGTAGAAGGTGGGAAGCATAAACAAATTGTACTTATCCTCCACTACTCACATCATAAATTGCCATATAATCAGCAGACTATTTCATTTCAACCTAGTCCAATCAAAATGAAATAATGTTCCACAGCATAAGTAATAAAAGAAATAATAATAAGAAGAAGGAAGAAAGAAAGAACTTACCGTAATCATCTCCACCTCTTCGATTGCGGGCTGAGCGACGCAGAGGCAAGTTCTCCCATCTACTGCTACGTCTTCTCTTCGAACCAACAACATCTGAGTCGTCACTCTCCATCTCCGTTGCTAAAGATGATGATGATTCCACTGACTCCTCTGTCTCCTCTTCCTCCTCCTCACTGGTGATAATATCAATAGTAAAAATAATTAATAATAATAACAATAAATACACAAGTAAAAGTAAAAACATGCATTACAGACTGTTTCTTGAAAAAATAACGAACAACAAATTTAACAAAATGTAATAATGCAATGCAATGTAGAGTATCTTTACCAATGGTTAAATTCAAAATATTGAATTTGGATAAGGGGGGGGGGGGGAGGATCTTTGAAATAATAATAATAATATTGAAAAATGGTTCTTTGCATCCCAAGATAACAGAGAAATTTTGCCTGGGAACATGTAATGGTCTTGAATGCATGATGCCGTTTGATCATAAAATCATACAAACAAGTTTTATCAATGAAAAATGCAATCAGTATCATATTCCAGAGAGAGACAGACAAACACACTCTCTCTCTTTTACCTTGTATTTATGAAGTCTTCATCACTGGCATCATCTTCATCAACAGCATCTAAGTCGGTCAGCCGGCGCTTCTTCTTTACAATTAAGCTTAATGTTTTCCTCCCTCGTTTTCTTACATTTTTCATATCATCTGAGTCTGAATCCTCCTCATTCTGTTGAAACAAAAAGGAGGAAACAGTTAGCCATCAATAAAGAGGCAGATACAAATAATAAGATTGTAAAATATAATGTAATAGCTAATTATGTAAGTCCCATTGTGAAGCAACATATAAAATACAATTGTAGATGTTTAGCATTATTGACCTCATCACTTTCATGATAGTCCTCATCATTGCCACTGCCTTCTGGTTCCTGTGGTTCTGGCTTGGCCTTCTTTCTCTTAGGAGCAACATCCTCATCGTCATCCTCCTCATCTTCTTCTTCCTTAACTTTAGTTTCTTCTCCATCGTCTTCTTCATCTTGTTTGTCTTCCTCATTCTCCTTTTCATCCTCTTCCCCGCCATCTTTTAACTTTCCGTGGCCATCTACACATTCTTTACCCTCCTGTTCCACTTCCTCTTTCATGTCTTCTTCTACCACTGCATCTTCCGTTTCCATCATCTCTTCATCATTTGCCTGGATGATGTTGTCAATGTCTTTCCCTCTGCCAGCATTCCCTGCTCCTGCTGCAGCCTCCATTTCATCCTGTGGAGAGATTTATTACAAACATCAATGTAGGTGTGCTTTTCTATATGAATGAAATCCTTTGCCTTAAAAATGGCATATGCATCTGGATTTATGCACTGAGGAATGACAATGAAAACAAATAAATTCTCATCTGTAATAAAATTCTGAAAATCAATGGCATTACCTATTACTTATATTGGAACTATTCCTTTAAAAAAAATATATACACTACTCACCCTAATAGCTTCATCTATCAGTTCATCAAAGTCCTCGACCTGTTCCCTTAAGGTTCGAGAACTGCGAGCTCTTAGTGTGTACAGAGGTGCTGAGGATCCTGATGAAGTCTCACTTGATGAGCTACTGTCATCGTCACTCTCACTGTCAGATTCCTATACGATATACAAGACAGTAGGATTAGAGACTCGAACATTACATTTTTGAAATAGAAATAGCAACAATGGAATGGTATCATAATACACATAAAGAAAATTAAATTTAAAAATGTGATAAAACATAAACTGTAATAAAGTCTTGTCTTACATCTGAATCGGATTCGGATCCCGACTCGTCGTCATCATCATCCTCTTCCCCATCCTCTCCCCGCTTCTTCTTTTTCTTCTTGTCTTCAGGCAGGACATTAGACATTGAAACACTGACATAGGCAAGCCTCTGTCTTCTTAGCTCTTCGTTGTGAGCCCGTTTCTGGCACTCATCAAATTCATTTAGGAGGTTCTTCAGCTTGCTGACAAGCAGAACCTGAGAGAGAAGACAAGAATTAGTTTCCAAAGATAAATTTATAAAGGAAATCCAGCATCTTGAAACTTTAGCTTTACAAGCCTTCTCTATTGTACAAAAGCTAAACTGAAAAATTAATCAGTAATATAAAAGTTAAAATTCAAAATTAACAAACAAAATTGCATACAATATATACACAACACTGAAAAGAATCATGTCAACACTAAAAAAGGAATAATTGTAATTACATGTTCACAAGAGGGGCAAATCCAATCGCCCTCAGGAACGCTAAGGAGAGGTGGGCGGAGACAGGAAAGATGCCAGCCTGCGTCACAGTTGTCACAGAGTAAGATGGTCTCAGGATGATCATCATGGCCACATTTTGTACATTGGGTTTGGTCTTCCTCCTCATCCTCTTCTTCTTCTTCCTCTTCTTCCTCCTCCTCCTTCTCTACTTGGTCCTCAACTTCACTCTCACTTGTGACTGAAGTTCATACAAGAGATGAGAATGAAAAAAGGTAATTTAACAAATACCTGCAGAGCAGTCAATTAGATGACTATGAAGTATACTTAAAACAAACAATAAACAAGAAAAACTTGATTATCAGAGCAACTTTTCTGTATACCTTTCTTTGCTGTTCTTGCTCTTTTAATTGGCTGAGCATCAGCATCTTCAACATCTGATTCGGGAGAAAATTCATGGTCGCTCTTGAACACAAGGTTTTCATCTTCTTCTTCTTCAAGGTCATATTCTTCCTCTTCTTCAGTACTTGAACTGCAAATAAAAAATTTCATCTTAAAAAAGATATAATCATAATTATATAACAATATAGCTTCAAAACTTGACAATTTAAAAAAAAGGAGACAAACATCTAAATATTATCTCCTGTCAACTGTTATTGAGTATATCTCCCCCCAAAAAAAAAACTTTATGAGAGCAACTGGAAATGCTACAAATTTCAGATTGTGCAATATAAAACTTTAAATTACTTGCAAAGCACCATAGCCAACTAAAAGGAAGTATTAGAGTAATCACAAATATATACATGTGCAAGTGCCCCCCCCCCCCCCCACACACACACACACACACACAACACACGGGAGGAAGGATGGAGGGGGAGGGGGAGGGGGAGGGGGAGGAGGAGGAGGAGGAGGGGGAGGGGGAGGGGGAGGAGGAGGAGGAGGAGGAAGAAGAAGAAAAAGGAGGAGGTGGAGGAGGAAGAGGAGGAAGTGAAAGAGGCAGAGAAGTAAAAACCTAATAAAACCTTGCTGGATTGGGCACAAGCCAGCATCAAAGTGTGTAAGGCAATCCCAACAGCTACCCATGTGGGGTGTGAGTAACACTGGATTACACAAATCTACCTGGATGAAGTTGAGGAGTTTTCCCATGGATCATTTGGATGAGTTCTTTTCTTCTTTCCCCGCTTTTTCTTTTTCTTTTTCTTTTTTTCTCTATCCTGTTTGGAAAGTCATACATTCTTGTTAATTCAATATCATAAAAGACTGAGAGCCTAAAGTTAAGTTTTTATAGCTCTAAAAAAAAAGCAAAGGAGAAAATAGATATTGTAGAACTTTTCCACTGAATAGTAAAGATATAAATATCTACTGTACCTCGATACAATATACATGAGTATTTACTAGATCTAATCAAAGGTTATACATGCAATGTGATCAACCTGATTCATTTACTATGTCTCTTACCTTCTTTTCTTTCCTCTCTCTCCTTCCTTTCTTCAGCTCCCTTAGTGACTGTAATGAAAAAACAATTTGAATCTTCTTACCCATGTATCTTAACTATTACACATTTTATATTCAAATGCTCATTAAAAAACAAAAAGTCCTCAGTAGTGAACTGAAGATCTTCCTTTTAAATGAAGTCAACTTACTCGTCTCTCTTCTCTGGCTTTCCTTTTGAGTTCCTTCAGGCGGTTTTCTTCTGCCAGCTGTTTCATTCTCTGAGCTTCCAGCTCTCTTCTCTCCAGTTCTTCTTTCTCTCTTATCTTGGCAATTCGTGCTGATCTTTGTCTAGGAACTGCAAGGTATTGAAGATATGATTCAATCTACCTCAAGGAAAGTTCTGATCTCTTTTAAAAAATCCCTGCATTTCATACTGATAGTAGATAAATAAACCCTGGCTATACACTTTCTATCACTTACTTCAGCACATTACATTATCAGTAATAGTAGTATTCCCGATCCACAGAGGTACTTACTATCTGCTTTTAATGTAGTTATTTCAAGTAAAATAAAATTAATATTCATTATAATACTGTTTGTGTGACTAACTGGTCAATACATTTTCTTCTGCATAACCAATCTGGTAAATATTAGACACCACCCAAACATTTCTTTCATATCATGTTTTTGGCTTCCCTCTGAGGTTATTTTGCTTCTGATGAACATATTAAATATAACCTGATGTAAATAACTAAATAAACATATATCGTATATACATACATATATATATATATATATATATATATATATATATATATATATATATATTATATATATATATACACACATACACATATGTATACATACATACATACATACATACATATATATATATATATTATATATATAAATACATACATATATACATATATACACATACATTTACATATAAAGTAATTATAATAAACTAAGAAATATTGAATAACATACAACAATAAAAATAAATTGGTCAGCTCAAGTTGTCATGCATACATGCTGTTCCTTCCCCTGTGATGGAGAACCTTTACACTGCTATGGATCAAATGCCAGTGGTGGACTCCTCCTTGATGAGTCCTTACTTGGTCAAGTGATCTATGGTTGGTGGGAGGAGGTACAATGACTGCTTAATGGGCAGCCTTTATAGTACACAGCTCATGGACACAACCTGGGGTCAGTGGTCCAAAGAAGGACAAAAAGTAAACAAAAGGGTTCGTCTCCTGAGTATGATTTCACTCCTAAAACTGCAGGACAGAGCCTATCAGGACGTTTCATCTTGGTTTTGCTTATATAGGGGGGAAGAAATGGCATAGCTACACTAACACTTGTGGGTACTTTGTACCTGAGTACATAACAAATATGAGATAAAAAATATCAAATTATGAAATGCATAATGAAATATCATAGCACTTTCAAACACTATGAAGCATCAAAAATAAAAGATTAGGGAAAACCAACCAGTCACTAAATAATACTTTACATTCATAAGACCTCCCCCCTCCCCCAAAAAGAGTTAGTATTACCTTGGATACCAAAAGTACAGAATGACTGAATTTTTTTCAGTTCCTACTAATTACCTAGAACATTAACAAAGGTTTATGATACCTACACCTATATTTGTATCAGAATATACCAATCATTCTTTTTAACCAGATTATGAGTTCAGACACTACATAATGAGATTTCTCAGAGTTTGAAATTAGTAATGTGACAGTGTAATGATATTCCAATAGTGATGCTTCAAAATAGATAAAAGTGTCAAGGCCTTAAGAAAAAGGAAAGAAACAAAAAAAGAAGAAAGGAGCAGGTAACTCACCATCAGGCAGAGGCCGTGCAGTGCTGCCTTTCCCCCGTTGTCTTTTCTTTTTGCTCGGTGATTTATCTTCTTCCTCGTCACCATCGTTGTCGGCTTCCATGTCTCCATGTTCGTCTTGTTCGCCATCACTATCATGGGCTTGCTCATCAGATGCCTTCCTCAATGGCCTTCCTCTGCCTTTCATGCGTTTTTTGTGAGTGCCAAATGGTCGGCCCCGTCCTCTTTTAACTGGTTTGGATTCTTCATCTTCTTCCTCTTCACTTTCAGTATCCTTTTTCTCTTCATCTTTTTTAGATGATTCCTCCTCTTCCTCTGCTGTTTCCTTTTTTTCTACAATGGTGTCATTTTCTGGTTTGCTAACATTTTCTGTATCATTTTTTTCCTTGGTATTTTCCTTTTCTTCGTCTTTGTCATTTGTCAGAATTTTATCTTCATTCTCTACTGATTCTGATTTAGTTTTTTCATCCACTACTTCTTCTTTATCATTTACAGCATCCACTTCACTCTTATTTCTATCATTGCACTCATCACTGTTCTCCTTGGTTTTCTTACCATTAACACTACTATGTTTGACATCAACCATATCCCCCGTTTTTTCTGGCACACTTAAATTTTTCTCTGTCTTTTCTGTTGAGTCTATAGTTCTTATTCCATTCACTTTTGTTTCATCACTGTCAGGAACTCCATCAACTACTTTTGCTTCATTATCAGGTCTTAAACTATCAACCTCCTTTTGGGGCTTTATTTCACTTGGTGTTGGGTTTCCTTGATTTTCTGTTGTAACTGCCGCACTACTTCCCCCACTATCAGCTTGCTTTGCATCAGCATTAGTTTCATTTTCATCACCATTATTTCCGGCATCACATTCAGCACCATTGCCCTCTCCCCAGAAATACATAATTTCTTCTGTTACAGCTTCCCCTACACTATCACCTGAACTATCACTTCTACTAAAACACTCCCACCAAGGCTTTGAGGAGTCTGTGTGACATTCAAAATCACTGTCCAGCAGTGGGTTTCCTGCCTCACAAGCAGCACCTTCCCCATCCCCCTTCACCAACATAACGGGTTCTGTGATTGCTTCCCCTACCTCAGGTTCTGGTCCTATGGGTTTTGCACTGCTCTTATCTGTTGAGTCTCCTGGAGTTTTATCAACATCCATTTTTGTATCACTTGCTGAATCCTTCTGTGAAGGTTGCTCTTCTGGGGCTACCTCATCAACTTCCATCTTTGAGTCTTCCTCTGTTAGTTTCTTGTCATCACTGACTCTGGGTTTGTCTGGAGGTTCACTAGGTTTAGGCCCACTGAATGATTCCAGCTCCATTTTTTTATTCTCTACTGGTAGAGCACCTGTGTCTGAAGATACATTGGTGGTATTTCTTTCCTTGTTGGAACTGGATGGCTCCACTTCCATTTTCTCTTCTGCTGCTAAATCTTTCTGATTTTCACTGTTACTTCCCTCTGGCACTGGTATACATTTACTAACTTCTTCAATGCTTTTTTTAGTTTCATCTTTTTCTTCTGTATGACTTGAACAGGGAATATTTGTATCTACCTTTTCCTGATCTACTTTTGCACTTTCAGAATGAATGGTTTGAACTGGCTTGCACAAACTTTTGTCTGCATCAGAATGAGCTTGCTTTGTTTCTACAACTAGACTTTCACTTTTTAATGGCTCAGCAGAATATTTGGTTTTATCAGAATCTTTATCAAAAGATGTTTGTTTATCTTCTGCAGAGGCAATGTTACTTCCACTTGCATCTGATTTTACACTTTGCTTAACATCTGACTGCATACTGCTTGGTGCAGAATCTGTCTTACTTGGAAGTTGCCCACCTTTACCCACTGATTCACAGATCTGAGTAACATTTTTGTGCTCCTCAATGGGAGGATTTCTCTGAGATTCAAGAGGTTTAATATCTTCCACCTTTAATTTCTTTTGTGGGGGCTCATGAGTACTTTCATCCCTTGTTGGAGAAAGAGCTAGTGGTTTTTTTAAGGATGTGGTAATAGTATTATCAGCAGGTAAGGTATTGGAGGGAGTGTTTAATAGCACGGTAGAAGGACTAACAATGGTACTTACACTAGATGGCCTCTGGGTGTCCTGCATTGTGCCCTTGAGTCCTTCAGACAATTTCTCTTCAGTAATTGCTGGTTTATCTTCCAGTTTTGGTAAAGATTCACTAACCTTGGTTGAGGATTTATCTACATTTGGTTTGACCATTTGAGAGCTTTCCTTCTCCTCCTCTTTGATGGCCTCTGAACTCTTTTCCTTTTCAGCCATTGTCTTCTGCACTTCAGATCCAGGTTTTGCCAGACTGGGTTTCTGACTAATCAGATCTTTGCTCTCAGGTGTTGTTTCCTTCTTCGGTGTTTCTACTGCTTTTTTATAGAGTTCCTTTGCTTCCTCCTTCACTTCTTTCATTTTATTCAACTTGTCCCATACACTCTCTTTCTTTTTAATCTCAAACTTTCCTCTTTCTCTCTCCTCCTCCTGCAGCTTCTTCTCTTTTTCTAATTTGTCTTTCTTTGCTTTTATGTCTTCGCAAAGTGCGGAAACACTGACTTCAGGCTTTGTAGGCACTGGCAAAGGTTGTGGCTTTTCTTCTGTTTTCTTATCTTGCTCTCCTGACTTCACCACAGTTTTGGTCTCCACTTGATCTGTCTCCTTCTGACTGACAGAAGGGCTTAAGAACTTCTCATTGTCTTTCTTGTGTGCTTCTGCCTCTTCAGACTTTGGAGGTCTGTTTTCCCCTTCTTCCTTTTTGATGTTCTTTTCAGCCTCTTCTGCAACCTTTTCTTCCTTGTTTACTTGCTTTTCTGGCAACTTGTTTTCTTCTGTAGCTATAACCTTTTCTTCTTTAATGTTAATCTTCTCCTTTTCAGAGTCCAATTTTGCACTTGCCAGATCTTCTGCCTTTTGCTCAGAAGCTTTTTCCTCTGTTTTCTCTGCTTTCAAGGTCTCCTTTGGCTTTTCTTCTTGTACTGTTTCCTTTGCCTTCTCCTCTTCCGATGCTTCTATTTTCTTTTCCTCTTGTAATGTTTCCTTTGCCTTCTCTTCTTGTACTGCTTCCTTTGCCTTCTCCTCTTTTGAGGTATCTATTTTCTTTTCCTCTTGTAATGTTTCCTTCTTCTTTTCCTCTTCCTGTGCCTCTTTGGTCTTCTCTTCTTTCAATATTTCCTTTGTCTTCTCCTCTTTCAAAGTTTCTTTTGTGTCTTCTTCCTTTCCCATCTCCTTTGCCTTCTCCTTTTGTAATGGTTCCTTTTCTTCCTTTAACATATCTTTTGACTTCTCTGTTATTTCTTCCTTCACTTTTTCTTTAACTTCCTCCTTTTGCAACCTTTCTTGTACCTGCTCTTTCTGTGAGGTTTCTTCTACTTTCTTCTCTGGCAACTTTCTTGTTTCTTTCTCTTGTGGCTTCTCTTGGATTTTCTCCTCAACTTTTTCCTTCTCCAACTTAGCTTCATTTTTCTCCTCTACCTTCAAATCATGTTTCTTTTCTTCCTTAACCTTTCCTTCTACCTTCTCTAAAGATTCTTTCTCCTCCTCGAGGGTTGCTTTTGTTTTTTCCTCTGGCACAATTTCCTTCTTTTTCTCAGTCTCCATATTGATCTTCTGTTCTTCTCCTACCTCACTTACTAGCTTTGTTTTCTCTCCCTCTAATTTCTCCTTGATCTTCTCAACTTCCACAACCTTAGGCTTGATTTTCTCTTCACTTTTATCGATCTGGTAATTTTCCTTGTCCTGGCCTGTATCTAGGATGGGAGAGGTTCTCCCACTGGCAACTGGAGTGGCAGCCTTGCTGTCCACAGGTGTGGGTGCTTCACTCAATCCCATGGGTGTAGCTGTACCACTACGACTTCCATCAACTGACATTTCTCTACTGGCTCCCGGAGGAGTCTCTGAATCCAGTTCTGCGATGAGTGCCACAAGTTCATCTCTTGAGCTAAGGATTTAAATACAAGCTGTAATACGGCAATTCGAAGAAGAAGAAGAAGAAGAAGAAGAAGAAGAAGAAGAAAACATAAACATAAAATATACCTAAAGGAAAAAGCAAGATGATATTTGGCATACATAAAGGTACATATAACACTTTCAAGTTTTGCCCTCTTGCCAATTCTACTGTATCTGGAATCTCTCTGACAGAGTTAATATTTTGGGGGAATTGTTTTTTGAACTAATGAATATCCAGACAATATCTGTTTCATAACTTATAAATGTGGATTTATTATATCTCTTCATATTTCTCTATCTCTCTACATGCATGGCTGCAAGCACACACACACACACACACACACACACACACACACACACACACACACACACACACACACACACACACACACACACACACACACACACACACACACACACACACACACACACACACACACACACACACACACACACACACACACACACACACACACACACACACACTCTCTCTCTCTCTCACTCACACCCACAAATGTACTAAAAAACAAACATCTTCATACTAAAGGTAAAATTTAAAGTATCTAGAATGCTTTCCTATGCTTTGCAAGTACCTGGACTGGTACTGAAGCATTAAAAAAAAAAAATTTACTTGGAAAGGGGCCCCTGTAAAAATTTAATTGATTAAACCTTCTGAGACGGGCAATATCTTGTGTTCATCCTGGGCTGGGCATCTTAAAATGCTGTGTGTTTTCTATTAATTTTTTAACTTGTATGAAATATGTGTCTACATACGATATATCAACAAAGTGAAACTGATTAACCCATTGCGTACGGGTGTCATGACATACATGACGTTCGGGTATTTTGGATCACTGTGGTATTTTATTTTGATATGAAAAAGGAATGAGTGATGATGGCAACTGCAATCGTAATTACTGTAATTATCGTAATATCAAGATAACTTAACATCCAAATCCTAGATGGCACCACTTTTTCCTAGCACCAGCAAGAGAGAGAGCCTTGAATGGCACCCATCCACGGTCTCAAGCAAGCACTATCTTTATACAGCGATGGCACACACTAAATTGACGACCTCTTGCTCTAAAGTACCGCGGATGAAGGTTGTTGCAGGCAGAATGAGAAGAGGAAGGTGACTCAATCCATACCCAGTGTCTAAAATGTACTCCTGTGCCAATATGGATGCCTTTCACTATGGCACTCACGGTCACAAACACAGGTTTCATTCCTCTTCCCTACCTCTTCATGTTGTCTTTATTGTGGGTGGTTGTATATTTCGTATTTGTTCGTGACAGTACATAAATAGGAAAAAATAAAGTTTCCTTTTGTCCTCCCATAAAACAGCAATACTTCTATCACACTCAGTATAAAGAAAATAATGAGCTAATATGGATCATATACTACAATTTTAGTCAACTGCAGCAGTGATAGAGTCTCTAAACTCAATAAAACACACAAAAATGGCTCTACTTTTACAATGAATGACTGAAAGAGTGGGAAGATTCAAATTATGTTGCTTCAAGCTGCCTCTCTCTAAAATAAAACCTATCCTGGAGACTGGGCAAGCGAATCTATCCCCGTCTGCAGTGGGTTATATTGGTATTATGCTCTATTTACACAAGTGAAGGAATAAATAGCATGTAATTTCAATAAAAGGAAAAGAACAGTATAAGATTGACCTGACCCTACAAAATATGCTTGTCATGGAGGGGTTAAACAGTATTTACCATAGAGGTAGGCTCATGTATTAACCCATTGTGGATGGTGCCACAAGTGTTCTTGAACATATGCAAGGTATGTTTGGTGCCACTGCCAGTTTGGTTGTTCAAAAAAGGGACACTTGGAATGAGAAGGAGGCAAAATGAATAAAGTTGTAAATGTTTAGTTTTTTCCTATTTGCAATAAAGAAAATTTTACCAAAGTTTGTACTTCTTCCATAAATTTGTGATAGAGATGTAACACTGTGTGTAAGGCTTATATTCCTCCTTAATGGAAATTAAAAGACTAAATTACAGGAATTATATGTATAAACATTGTTATAGATTTACTAATACCCACTTTAACCCATTCCCGCCGGGACTGTTTCCTCTTTGCATGGCTTCAATGCCGGGGCTCTCGAACGCATAGACCTAAATCAATTATATTATTGACAGCGTATGCTGGCACCCGGCGCTATGCATATTACATAATCGCCGTCTGTGGCCGGCGGTATTGGGTTAAGTCTCACAGCATGGCATAATGCAAAAAAGGGGAGATTTTCAGTACTCTACTTTATGAGTAGGCGTTGGGCAGAGTTGTAGTGCGAAGCTTGAGTCTCCCTCGTTCCACCAAACCTTTCAAATGGCAGCCACGTGTCAATTACGTAGGCCCATCCAGGTTAAGGACAGAACTGTATTGAAGTGTGGGTCACAGAGCAAATGTTCATTAACTAAGCAAAAGTGTGAACATAATCATCTATTCATTTATTTTGTCCCTTCTTTATAAATAAAATTATCATGTTATATTGTATTCCTAAAACAAATATGTAATTTAGTAAAACCATAACTTTTCAATTATTTCAAGTTGCTATATAACTTTTTTTCTGTCTTAGTTTTTGAATCTCTCACCTTCGTTTTCATCGCCAAATATATATAATGGTTTATATGTATGCAAAATATTGCACTAGAGAAAAAATGCAACACACACACATACATGGAAGTGGGTATATTGGGTGTCCTTCCACCCAAGCAACTTTTCAAAAAAATTAGACTTTTGCTTTCAAGAAAATGTGAAAAGAGAGAAAGAGAGAGAGAGAGAGAGAGAGAGAGAGAGAGAGAGTGTGCTCCATTAACTTACGACATACACTTATAGAGGCAGTGCACACCCTATGCTAAAAAGGCAAACTTCATTCACCATCAAGGTGCTAAACAACTCTGTCAGTGAGCTTCAATACTTTGTTAAATCTTATTTTGTGTATCTATTAGCCACAAGTATCTTAACCCGATAACAAGGGCTGTTTTGGATCCACCCAGTCTAAACACTGGGTTATTTCAAGCTTACAGGCCTAATGCCTCAGTTTACTTGCCCGCTCTGGCCACAGCCGACTGCTGCACATACAATCACCCAGCATACAGGCCATACAAAAATACCACGATGTGATATTACATCCCTGGCAGCAAGTGCTGCTATCACATGATGTGATATTACATCACCCTGTTAACGGATTAACCCTCCCTGGATGGGTGGTACACCACGGGTACCACGCATTCAAGGCCCGTTTGCTGGGTGACATCATACGGCGTCGTTTATTTAACTGATTTAGGCCTATGCGTTCAAGAGCCACGGCATTGTAACATGCAAGGCTGGAATGCCCCCGTCATGAGTGGGTTAAGACACTATTTTCAGACAGCAAGGGAAAACTATATATGGTTAAAAAAAAATTAAATAATCTCTGCAATCATAGGGGTGTTGAATAGTAATATTTTGACAAACCTTGCAACGAGTGTCCATGTTTCTTCATCTTGATCATCACAGTAGACACGAAGGTTTGCGCAGTCATCTAACTGGCACCAGTATGAAACTCCCTTCTTATCACGGCCATAAGGCTGAAGGCGGAGCTCTTTTGCTGATATCAAATTTACTTTATCTTTGAAACTCTTGTACATATCAAACTGAGCTTCCATAAGATTCTGCAACAGGACATAAGATGCTTTATTAGTGTGGATACTTTTATAACATCAAAGAGATAATGTAGGAAGTAAAGGAAGTAAAGGGAAGAAAGAGAGAAAGAGAAGAGAGAGAGAAGAAAGAAAGAAGAAAATAAAGAAAAGGAGAGAAAAAAAGACAAGAAGAAAGAAAGAAAGACAGAAGAAAAAAAGTGGGAGAAAGGAGAGAGAGATAGAGGCAGAGAGTGGGATGGAGAGAGGTAGGGAGGGACCATATTTTAAAAAAAATCACTGCTATGCCTTTGAATCAAAATTATTAACACCTGATAATCATACGTAAAGATTAGAAGGGAAAACAATATTGTTGCACTTTCACACCAAAAAATTAGAAAGAGAGAGAGAGAGAGAGAGAGAGAGTCTTATTTTCTTATGTTTTTTCTATTTACATTTACAAAGTACAGAAATGACTCATTACAGCATAGTAGAAAGGCAATGGATGGGCTGGAGTGCTATCTGAACTGACTTGAAATACACAACAAAGAGAGTGATTGCAAGAGCGGCAAATATTATCAAATAATAAATGAAAGTTAAAAATATAAAAAAGGAAGCCAATGAGTCAACCAGACAAGAGCCATGACGTGGTGTCACTGGCAGGAAGACCAGACATGCCATGACGTGAATGTCACGTCATCCGTTGTTAAGGTATTAAATTTAAATTTTCAATAATTGTTTGCAAAGTCTGGATATATGTAAATGAAGAGAATGAGTGCCTATTTGGTTTTGTTCAAAATAAGTGATATGAAGTTATAACTTTGATTTCTGAAATCCAAATGTGATTTTAGACTAAAAGATTTAATTGCAAACAATATCTATGCTGCATTTATCATAAAATTCAGTACTTTGAGTATTCATATGACTTCCCATGAAATCAAGAAATTGTCAAGAAACAGACACTGATGAGTGGAAAAAAGTTACTATTAATAATAAATAACTATAAATACTATTCTAATTTACGTGCATCAGCTAACATAAAATCTAATGAAGATAAAGGATAGAAAAAAATAAATAAGAGGAATAAAAAATAATACTAATTACAATACAATCAATTAAATCAGTCTCTTACCTTAAGAACGCGTATCTTGACCTCCAGTTTGGCTTTTTTAAAGCCAAACCGTTCAAGTTCCCACCCATCTTGATGAGAGTAGGAGTGAGCAAAGCGTTGCAAACCTCGCTCCCAGCGATCAGCTTTTACAGACTTATTGATTCGTCGTAATAGCTGGCTTACAGTTTGTCCCAAGAGGGGACTGACTGTAATGTAGGAAAAAGGAAAAAATGCTTAAAAATGTGTGTGGGCGTGGGTAGAATTCTTGTTATTATAAGCTAAATTAATACTCAAGTTATATAGTCTACTGCTTTGCTTATCTTTAAAATCTCTCTCTGTAATCATTACAAGTCCATCCAAACAAATAAAATAATCTATAATTTCAAAACACATTCTCTAAACTATAACAAACTATGTCATAAAAAAAGGATCTGTGTGAATTAAATAAATTAATTATACAAGTATTATCATAAACCATTTAATGACATTATACCAGCACTTCAACTTTTACCAATGGCTATGAAATTCATTAGTTAAGGCACTAATTTACAATATAGTAATTAATACCACACCATGTGTGATACATGAAGATGATTACAAGAATATTATTCTTACTGCAATAACAATAACAAAATCAAACAACATTAAAAAGTATATTGTAAAAAGTCTTATGAACACTTACTGGTATCCTTTATAATAAAATAACATCAACACTTTCTCATCCTATACTTCGTATCACTACTACTATCATTGATAGTGCATTACTATTCTTAGTATGATTATTATATTATCATTACTACTACTGCTACAACTATTGCTATACTGCTATTATTATTAATATCCTATTTTTACTATATTACTATAACAACTACTACTATCCATAAACAGCCTTCAATTTCTTCAACTTCAAACCGTTCCAGTTTAATCCCATCTCCTAGACGAGCATTTCATAAACCTAAACTTAATTCGTTCCAGTTTAATCCCATGTCCTAGACGAGCATTTCATAAACCTAAACTTGATTTCAAGTTCACAAATGTTAGGTTCATAAACTAAAATCTGTTCCATAAAATCAAAGTTTAATAATTGAAACTGCTCTAAACTATAAATCCTTCCAGGACCAGCCACATCTTAAACCATTGCGGATGGGGCCAATGATATTGGCGCTAAAAAGAAGGAATATACTCTGCACAGTAAGTGCACACAAGCACAAATTTATTTAAGAAGTACAAAGTTTATGAAATATATTCTTTATTGTAACAAAGAAAAGAAAAGAAGAAGAAAAAAAAAAAAAAAAAATTACAAATATATACACTCCTCTTCCTTTTCACTCCTGATGCAAAGCAACCAAACTGGCAGTGATACCTTACACACCTTGCATAGAGTCTAAACTTTCATGGTATTAATGGGTTAACCTTTCTGAGACAGGCCACATCTAAAGATGTTCAGCCTGGTTTGGGTATCTTATGATATGATTTTATATCATTTTCTAGATCTATGGTATGATAAATGAGTCATGTGGCATTTGGTATGATAAAGCATCATAACTGAATGAATTATTAGCTTGCACTTACAACAAAAGGAAAAATGCTGTACCAAAGCGATATAACCCTATGAAACATGCCCTTCGCATCAGGGTTAATATATTCAACAAAGGATGGGCATCTTTAGATGTAGCTTGTAATCACCCAAAGAGGAAAAATGCAGAAAGTGATGTAACATGCCATTGTGGAATGGTTAATAATGCCTTCATATTCTTTGAAAGGATAGTGGGCTCTGAATGGTAACTGTAATTCTAAAATAAATAGGAATGGGAGGAAACAGGTATATATTGAGATACACTGTATTAGACCCTTGTGATATACTGATAAAGTATATTTTTATTCACATTTCCTACCTGTGTGTGAGTCCCAAATCTGATATGAAGGCTCAGAACAATATTTTCAATGTTTGAAGGTTTTAACTAGTCCTGTTTACATAATAAATATTACTAGGAATTTTCTCTTGAAACAACTAAACAATACAATTTCTTTTCTCATATATTTGAATCAAACCTTGACTTTTTACAATTAAAAACGTATGCCAGAATAAATATTTTCATACATGTCTAGTTAGGAACTCAAGAGTAACAAAATCTGTTCCCAGCATCACTTAATCTTCAAGAGCCTTACACTAACGAAAGTATTTGAACTGGATCTAGTGCCTGTCACAGAAATAAACATGAACCACTGGCTGACAGTCACTCACTGGTAACTCTGATCGCATACGGCAACGTACAATGCCGACAAAGTGACGTAAAGCATCATAACTGGTGCTCGTGCCCGCCCATTCATGCAATCACACTCAACGACATTCGGGGATGCTTTCCCGATCCCAGCAGGACATTTAGGAGCATGTTTGTCTATTCCTGCTCTTAAAACTACCCTTATTTGAAGTTATTCTTCCTATTGTACAATGCCTGACACTACGCCACTGTCTCAGAGCTTTAATATTTCAAAAATACTGTTTCGGGAGGCCTTCGCTGGGGTAAGTAAGTTGAGGCGCACAGAGAGGTTGCTTATATCAACACTGTTTAACAGTCTATCGGCTTACCGTTATCTGTGTCTTCTAATAATGTTTGAAGCTCGCCTATGTTGGGAAGATTTAAACTTAACTTCTCCCCAAATTTGTCGATAAATGAACATATTACAGCAAAATCTGCGTGATTTGTACACAAGTCCTCATCATTGTACGCCATTTTCACATTGACGTCAATAAATGCCACAAAAACAAATCTGTGATGGTCGCGTCTCCCTGAAAACAAGCGACGATCGCCACCCCGACTCCCCTTCCAAACCCCTTATAAGCGACTGGACCCTCCGCACATGACATTCCAATAGTGTCGAGTTCGTCTCAGCGTTTTACTTATAAGGCTTCATCGGCGTCTATTTGTTTTCCAGCACAAGTCTTTGCGGAGGAAAACCGAACATCAATACTACTACGGCTTACACATTTCGTAGAGCTCGTACATGAATCGTAACGCCCCTACGATCACGACGGATGACACCCATTCATGTTTACAAACAACCCTACCCAAGACATGAATGAATGACGCAGTTCTTTGTATTTGTAGCTTGCGTGGTTTTAGAGAAAATGCAGCTTTATCAGCAGAGAAATAGGCATGGTGTTTAGGGTAACACGGCGTGCATGCATTGATCTTGTGGAAACATATTGGATTCGGCAGCTTCATATGTAGAGCTGTGTAAATAAATAATATTAATCGAACTTAGAAGGATGAAATAAATCCTTGAAGGTCTACAAATGTAGGAAAATAATGAATTAGGAATGAATTTGCATTATCTGCCTTACGCATTCATTTGCCTAGCATGCCATTGCAATAATGAGGGAGTGCATTTTTATTGCAAGGCATTCATGGTACTATGGCTGCTTTGCTGATTTTCAGAACTTATTCAGCGTAAAAGAAAATACTCTCTGTAACACAAGTCTAAAGTCTTGCCGGGAAAAGTAACTGAAAGTACAGTTGG